>CM031237.1:87352370-87604070 GCA_018340775.1 Taxus wallichiana var. yunnanensis | reverse complement strand
ATAGGATGTTGGATGAGAAGATTTTGGATGAGAGAATAAGGATTGATTTTTGGATCGATTTGGATGATAGGACATTGATGAGGAGAGGATTGGGATGATGATTGATGAAGCAATGAGAAATAATGTTTGAGTTTGATTGATAAGAGGATGTTAGAAGATGCCCCAGCCAAGGGGTGAGGATTTTGGATGTTGGATGTGAGATGATAAGATTTGGATGTGGTTATTAATTGATTGATTGGATAGGAGGATGAGGATATTAGATAGTTAGATGATGATGAGGGTTAGGTGTGGATGATGATGAGGTTAGTAGTGGATGATGAAAATAAAAAATAGACTAAGGTATAAATACCATGATGACTGATTTGCCAAATTCCCTTGTCCTCATATCATCGGACATATTAAAAAAATATGGTCCTCATATCATTGGACCACGCAAAAAAAAAAGAAACAAAAGGGGCCTCATATCATTGGACGAATGCAAATGCAGACAAGTAAGAAAACACACGCAATAAAAAGAACACATATTGCATTTTTGTAAATTTTTGATCTTTATGTGGATTGTTTTTGAATGTTTTGATTTTTAGTTATTTTGATTTTTGGTTTTTCTAATTTTGGATGTTTATATTATTTGATGTTGGATGTGGAGATTTTTTATTTGTGATGGGGGGGAATGGTTGAGATTACGTAAGATGAAAGGATTCACGATGGGATATCTCATAGGGGGATCATAAGGACTATAAAGTGGGATACAATTTTTTATTATAAGTCCAAAAAAATGTTTGGGTAGGATGAAAGGGAAAGATTGAGGGAAATTGGATAGGATAGGGATTGATTGATAGGTTAGGATTAGATGAGATGTGGGATGGGAGATAGATAGATAGGATGAGGGATGTGGTATATGATAAGATGGGGATATGGAAGATGATAAGATATGCCCCCAAGTATAGGGGGACGGATTGAGGGATAAATGTGGTGTGACCCCAAGTGTAAAGTAGGGTTTCCAGTGTGGATGGATGGATGGGTTCTATTTTCCCCTAGGTGTAGGGTAGAATGGGAAGTGAGGGGCATACAAAATGGATGATGCCCCTAGCAGATGGTAGTAAGGCTTCCCATAGTCATGATGATGACAACTAAAAAAGAACACGAGAGGATTGGATGAAAAGGAAAGGATCATCGTATGCCCATAGATGTTCAATTAAGGGAAAAAGGATGTGTATGTGATGGATGGAAGGAAAATAACATCAATGATGAAAAAAAGATGAGCCTAATGACACATGTTGTAAGGCAAGAGTTAGACTAAAATAGAAGTGTGACCAAGGTCTAAACAATACTTGGTAACATGTGAGCCCTATAACTATGTAAGATAAAAGTGTGTGTGATTGTGATAGTGGGATTGATTTTTAGGTTTGGGATTTAGTGCCTTAGGAGTCACGTTAGATATTTTAGGATTAGGGGATGATGAAGATGAAATAGGATTATAGGATATGATAGTGTTAGGTTTAGGTGATGAAGGGGGTAAGATAGGATTAGGTGTGGATGAGGATGATGAGGGTGGTGTAGGATCCACATTAGATGGTTTAATATTGGGGGTAGAAGGGGATGAGGGTGACTTAGGAGTCACAATGGCTGAGATAGTTTTGAAAAGTTTGGGATTAGGTGATGGAGGGGATGAAATAGGCTTAGAGGTTGAATTTGATGGTGGATTAGGGGATGTGGGACTATTTAGGAGAAATTCCATAGGATCATATTAGGATGATGAAGATCATGATGATGAGATGTGGGGGAATGAAAATTTTGGGTTAATTTGTTGGGATTATTGTGGATATGTGAATGGGACTCAATTATAGGTTTTATGATGATTGGATTTAAGAGTTGAGATTTTTGATGGTGGTGGATTATCCACATGATTTTTGATGGGAGGAAGGTGTAGGTCATGATGATTGATAGGGGATTTGGAGGTTAAAATTTGGGATGGTTGTGTGGGCTTGGGATTGGTGACTAGATTAACAAGGACATAAAGGAGGTCCTCTTGGTCTAGGTCAAAGTTAGTGAGGTAGTTAAAGTTGATGTAATTGGATTGTGGGGATAGTGTTTTATCTTTATTAGGTCGGGGTGTGGTTTGAGATGATTTGGGTTCCTCAACGAGGAAGTCAATGGGGTGAGGGGTAGGGATCTTAGGAAGGGGAAATTTGGATGGGGTTGGTTCGGAGATGATGGTTTAGGAGGTGATTGGTTGATACATGATTTAAGATCAAATATTTTTGATTGAGTTATTGGATGGTTTTTAGGATCTTAGGAATAACATGGGATGGTTGATTTGGATGGAGAGGAGGGGATTTGTAGAGATAGGATGTGATATTTGAGATTTTTTATTAAGGTATTGGATAATATGTGGGATTTCATGATCAAGTGAGATAGATGACTTTGATGGGCATGGGATGATGGGATAGATTGGTTGATGGATTTAGAAATTAGGTAGGGGTTTAGATGTTGGTTTGGAGGGGATGGGGATAGAGGATCAAAGGCCATGATTTGATAGGATGTGCAGGTGCTTAGATTTGGATTAGGTGGTTGATTAAGGATGGTGATGGGATTTTTATTGGGATTGTTTGATTAAGGACGGTTGATTATGATGATGTTTGATTGATTAAAATTTTAAGGTGATATGATGGTTAAGGGTGTTCAAAAGCAAGAAAAAAACATGCAACACACACCCTAACTATTCAAGTGGGATTATAATCAAGATATAGCCCACTTTTAATACCACACACCGATGATGGTGCCAAAACTAGATCTCCACCTATGTTTCAATGTGGGGTCGACTAGTGAGTGATCTTAGGGAGTGCAAAATCCTTGCATTGTAGCTCGATATGTGGCCACTAAGCTAGGATATATAGGATTACTAAGGGAGTCCCTTATATACCTTGCATTACATGGGGCCCAAATCATGTTGCAAGGATGTTGTTTAAGGACTAGTTATTGGGATGTGGAAGCCCCTCACTTCACACCGTTCTTAAACCAAGCAAGCGCTTAGCCAATAATGACATATGTCTAAGAATTTATATACCTCACCATAAAACAATGTGTGTTTGTGTGCTTGGAGTTGAATTCCACATTCATGAGACCCCTAGGACTATGGAAAGTGCGTGGATATCACTTCCATGTCACATTGCCTCTACAAAAGAAAAATGGGAAGGATATCCAATTTTGATCCTCAAGATCGTCCTAGGATGCAAGAGGAGAGCATACAATTTTACCTTCGGATGAACAAGCAATAATATAAAAACACAAGAATGATAATGGATGCAAGATAATAATAAAAATTAATGATAAAGCTTATATGATGGGGTCTTCAAGAGAAGGCCCTACAAGACAAAGGTTAGTAGTTTGATGATAACCCCAATTTTCTTTGACCGATTGTGTTGTAATACAAGAGGATTAGTAGTTTTAAAGAATCCTAAAATCACAAAAAGGTTAGATTAAACAAGATAAATGTCAAAATGGATGAAATATCCCCTTGTCTCTGTAATAAATCTACAAAAATAGAATGTTGGAACCTATAAACAACCACCAAGAAACTTGAAAACAGAGTTAGGTTGTTAGTTATAAGAAAAAAATGTGATTAAAAAAGGTGTGATTTCCAGGTCATAGGTGCCAAAGTAGTACAAAGGCACTGAAATAGAGCATATGCACCACTATAGGGAAAGGCACCATTTTGTGCAACATAGGCGCTGATGTATGACAAAGGGATGAAAATGGTAAAAAACTGGTAAAAAATAGAGTTTCACTGTTGAAAAAAAGGCACTGAAACACACAACATAGGCCTCAAAGAGTGAAATAGGTACTAAAACAAGGCACATGTGCTATTCTATGCAACATAGGTGCCAATACACAGGTTAAAGGCACAATTTCATGTTGGGAATATCATTTAAGCCTGAAATTTCAATTTTTGAAGGTGTAAACAATAGTGAAAATTTGATAACTTGTTCTAGGGATAAAATAGATTTGAAAATAACAAAAAGTGGGGGGTAAGCCCCATGGTCAGCATAAGAAATGTAGTGTTAGAAAAAACTAGTTGTGAATATGAGAAAACAAGTAAATCTATTCTCTTATGCTAATCCTTTCAAACAATACCTCAGATTGAGCAATAGATGGAAAGGGGGAGAGATTCAATACATGCACTTACCAAGAAGATGCAATGATCCTCCTTTGTTGTGTTGGATTTTCTCTTGATTGATCGTTGATTTGCTTCAAATTTTGTTGGAGTCACTTGGGCAACACCTCCCCTTGATTTCCTTGGATTACTTGATGAAGGATGAAGGATTGATAGATTGGATTGGAGATGGATTGAAGATTATGGATGATTGATGAACAAAAATGATAGAGATTTGTTATAGATTTAATTTATAGTTTGTGTGAGAGGAAATGGAGGGTGAAGATCCATCCAAGTAGGATAAGGATCAATGGTTGTTGTTGCATGAGAGGATTATATGATTATATAATTTGAATTTATAATTCATGGAGGGAAGAATCCTCCATTGAATTAAAAATTCAATGGAAGGAGGATTTTTAATGAGACTTCTAGAAATAAAATCCTCTAGATTTAGAGATGGGTGGATCTGATTAAGATTAGCATTAGATTAGGTTAAATAAATGTGATTAGGGGTATGATTACATGGAAAGGATAGGTGTAGGTAAGTGTAGAGTATATGGGTAGGTGGGTGGAGGATTATTAAATTCCTAGAAAATGATAATAAGGATTAAGATATGATAATATGATATAATGATGAATTAAAAGGAATTAATGATAAAATGGGATATTAGATAAATGATGAAAACAATTAAGATAAAGGGTATAATGTGGTAAAAGGGATTAATAATAATTAATCTTGTTATTAATTATTATAGATAATGTTAGGTTATCTATGAGAAAAAATAATTGTAATTAATTATGTCAACATTTTAGATGTTTACACCACCCACTAGAGAAGCACGGAGCTTTGAGAGAGCCTAAATTTCAAGACTAAAGTTATTGCAAAAGTACATCTAATCCTTATACCAAATGCATCCCACTTATATACAATGTTTTCTAAAATTATTGGATTGTGTTGGAGATTATAAATAATATTGTGGGTATCTCTGGGTCATTTAACCATTCTCATATTTTTTCATCTACCCAATCTTCATGTCATATGGAAATTTTATATAAAAATGATTTTGTGGACTAATGTCTCTTAGATAGAGCATCAACTACCATAATTTATTTTCACTTCTTGTAAACAATCTCAAATTCATATCCCAACATATTTGTGATCCATTTCAGTTGCTCTTTGGGTAATATATGTTGCTCTAAGAAGTATTTCAAGTTTTCATGATCTTTTTTTACCTTTAAGTGACGATCCATGGAATACAATCTCCACTATTTGAATAAATGAAGAATATGCATCATTTCCTTCTCATAAGTTTTTTTGATAGGTTTTTAAGTTGGAGTTGATGAATATAAAATGCAATGGAGTATCACTCTTGCATAAGTACCTCACCTATGCTACACCATGAAACATCATATTAAAAATTGAAGGTATTGGAGAAATATGGTGTAATAAAAATATAGTAATACACATGGCATTATTCAATGAATCAAATGCCCATGTTGTTTCATCATTCCAATGAAAAGAGTCCTTCTCAATAAAATTGTGGGTGGTGCTGTAATTATATCTTACTTCTTCACAAATATGTGATAATAACTTGTAAGACCTAAGAATGCCTTGAGTTTTTTTGAGGGTTTTAGGAATATTCCGCTCTACAATGGCTTGGATCTTATGAGGATCCAATTTTACACCTTCATGAAATAGGATGTGACTCGAGAATTCTACCTCCTTCACTCTAGAAGTACACTTGGAGGGCTTGACATAAAGGTGTCATTGTTCAAGAGTGTCCAAACCTTATTGACATGATGTAAATGTTCCTCCCAAGTTTTTTGTAGATTAATATACCACCAAAGAATACCTAGACAATATTTCATAGAAATGGATGAAAGATTGAATTCATCAAACTCGGAATGTAGATGGTGCATTTGTAAGGCCAAAACATATTGTTAGGGATTAATATGGGCCCTCGTATGTCCTAAATGATATTTTATGAATATATTCATCATGAATTCTGACTTGATGATATCCCGATCAAATATCTAATTTTGTAAAATAAACAACACTATACAACTTGATGGACAATGTGTGTTTGTGTTGTCATTGATGTCAACCCCATTGATGAAAAAGGGTTCCATGATGTAGTATGAGTCTATTTTAGTGTCATGATGTAGTATGAGTCTCTTTTAGGTGTCAAACATGAAGGTTGATTGGTAGTGTCAAGTTTTGGTGAGTTCAGTGTTGTTCTGGTGCATGGTCTAGTGAACTGAGTCCTCTTGAGGTGATTTGTTGATTTCATGAGGTAAAATATGGATGGTATGATATGTCATGAGTACTTACAAGTTTAATTTGGGTCAAAAAGGTCAGTTCAAGGGTTTTCATGGTTGATTCAGTTCATTCCAGGCTTGTTTCTATCCCTTGAGCATGCGATAAGATAAGGAGGTATCAAATTTGGACCTGATTATTTTCCAATCATGGTTATAACATGGTGGAAGTTTACTTGAGGTATATGATGACTTTTAGGTCATAATTCATAGGTTAGATGAATATTTGAAGTTCTTGGGAAGAAAATAGTCAGAAATAAACAAGAAAAAAATCATAAATGATATTGAATAGAGAGTTTCATGTTAGGATTATGGAGCTGAATTGCTTCACAGATAACATGATTTACACCTTGTTGGTTTACACAATAACCGACACTAGTTCGGGTAACCGGCACCAGTTACCTATGTGTGAAATTTTATATTTAACTCACAAGAATTAGATCTAACTTTGTTATAAAGTTGATCTAAAGGTTGTAAATGCATATCTAAGTTTCCCTAAGTTTTTATATGCCTATATAAGCATGAAAGCTAGGGTTAAAGGTTAATGAAGAGAATGATTGAGTTAGATACTTGATTCTCCTAGATTGAGAGGATGAAGAAGAAGAGAAAGAAAGAACAAGTTACATGAAGGCATAGCTTCCATGGAGAGAAGTTGGATAGAAATAAATAACAGGTATAACTATGGCAAGTACATCTCAATGGTGAGAAGAGGGTAACATATTCTACTGTATTTCCTTTTTATAGTTATTGTCTTATTGTAATGGCTTGCATAGTATGCAAATCACATAGAGTTTCTTCTTGTAGATCCACATGTTGGTGAGATCTTGTATTGTAGATCCATGAGATCATGATGTATTGTTGATCCATGTAGATATAGTCTTATATTGTTAGATCCACATGTTGTTGTGAGATATTATATGTTGCGTTTGGATCCTATTTTCATGTGTGAAAGTGTTGAAGACTGTACACTAAGAGTAATGTAAAATTTCCACAGTTGTCTCGCTGGGGTTTGGGGTCGGGCCGGCATGCCCTGGACCCCTGATTTTTTTGGGCCTCGAAACAAAACATGCCTGATATACGAGGAAACATGCTTTTCTCACATGGGAAAGATTTTTGACCCATAGGTTTATGGGACAATTTTGGCCCATGATTTTGATACCCATAGTTTTGTAAAACTGCTTAAGCAGTTGTCTACTTATGTGATTTTGTGCATATGGTATGTATTATGTAACATTGTAGATGTGTCTGAATTTGGGTGTGAATTATGTAGAGTTTGTTGAGCATAGATCCAAATAGATTTGGGTATTGTATTGAGAGAGTGGTGGCTTGTAATAAAATATGAGCAAGTGATTCTTGGTGGACGTAGCCCAAATTGGGTGAACCACGTTAAATATTGTCTCTTTGTGTTGTGTTATTTTTATTCTGCACTTTTATTTCAGATCTGTAATATTTTCTACATATTAGTTCCTATTGTTGCGATTTTGTGAGGGATTGTTCCACATATTTTATCCCTTATTTCCTAACAATTTATATCAGAGCCTGGTTTGGTTTGCTAAAGTGTTGAATCATAGAGAAAGTTTTATCTTGAGTGGGAGCTATGGTAGATGATGGAAGATCAAGGGTTGAGAAATTCAATGGGAAAAATTTCAGGATTTGGAAGATGTAGATGAAAGATTACCTTTATCAGAAGGATATTTATATTCCATTGTCTGAGAAGTGAAAAACCCTCGAGCATGACGAATGTGGAATGAGATTTGTTGGGTAGGAAGGCACTTGGGACAATCAGATTGTGTCTTGCATCTTCGATATTATTTAATGTTTTAAAGGAAAATACTACAAAAGAACTGATGGATGCATTAGGGAAGTTGTATGAAAAACCCTCTACCTCTAACAAGATATTTTTAATGAAAAAGTTGTTTAATATGAAGATGTCTGAGAATGGTTTGGTAGCAAATCATTTAAATGATTTTAATATGGTTGTAAATATGCTAGCTTTGGTTACAATAGAATTTGATGAAGAAGTTAGGGCTTTATTAATTTTGTGCTCTTTACCTAAGAGTTGGAATAACCTGGTAATGGCGGTAAGCAACTCGGTTCTAGCTAACTCAAATTTAAAGTTTGAGGATGTTGTAGGGGTGATTCTAAGTGAGGAAATGCGAAGAAAAATCTCTGGGAATATTCTACTTCATGGAATGATTTGACAATGGAAACTAAAGGGAGATAGAAGAATAAAGGAAGCCGTGGAAAATCGAAGGATCGAGAAAGGTCAAAATCTAAAAGAAAGATAGTATGTTAGCACTGTGGAAAGTCTGGGCATGCAAAGAAGGACTGTTGGGATCTTTGGGATAAGAAGAAACAAAAGGAAAAAACAAGGAGGAAAATGTGGCAATGGGTAATGTATGTCAGGATGCTTTGATTCTTTCTTTGCACAATATTGTTGAATCTTGGGTTTTAGATTCGGGGCTTCTTTCCATGCTACTCCACATAGACATTATTTTGTTGATTACATTCAAGGGGATTTTGGGCATGTTTTTCTTGGTGATGATGAGCCTTGCATTATAGTTGGAAAAAGATATGTTTGGGTTAAGATGCAGAATGGGAATACATGGCTATTGAAGGATGTCAGACATGTGCCTACTTTAAAACAAAATCTAATATCGATGGGAAAGTTGGGAAGTGATGGTATTTACTACTCTTGAAGGTTACCAAGGGTGCTCTTATAGTAAGAAGGTTAGAACCTTGTATTTAACCACTTATAACACTAATGTTTGTAATCTTTTGGCTTTAGAAGTAGATACAACATTGTGGCACTATAGGCTTGGTCATATGAGCCATAAGGGCATGGAGATCATAAAGAAGGATTTTCCTAGATATACATAAATAAGTTTGGAGTTTTGTGAGGACTACATATATGGGAAACAAAAGCGAGTAAGGTTTCTCAAGGTTGGACCTACAAAGAAAGAGAGATTAAGTTAGAGCCGGTGCACATACAAGGGGGTCCGTCTGTATCATCTCTTGGGGTTCAAGTTATTATGTTACTTTTATTGATGATATAATAAGGAAAGTTTGGGTTTATTTTATTAGAAACAAATATGATGTATTTGACACTTTTGTTAAATGGAAAGCCTTGGTAAAGAATAAAACATGTCTTACGCTAAAATGTATTAGGTCAACTAATGGAGGGAGTATTACAACAATGAATTTGATGATTACTATTCTAAGAATGGAATCCATAGAAAAAGATGGTTCTAGAACTCCATAGCAGTAATGGGGTGTCAGAAAGGATGAACAAAATAATAATGAAAGTACATTTTTTGATTTAGCCTCTTTATTTTTGGGAAGAAGTGGTGAGCACAAATGTGTTCTTGATAAAAGGAGGACCTCAAGTGCCTTGGATGGAGGCATACTTGAGGAGGCTTAGCATGGTAAGAAAGTTGATTATTCATTTCTTAGAGTCTTTAGATGTGAGGTGTTTGTCCATATAGAAAGGATGATAGGACCAAGCTAGAGGCTAAATTAGAAAAATGTACTTTCATTGGTTATGGTGTTGATGAATTTAGATATAAATGTTGGAGTATTAAGGACAAGAAAATCATTTGATCTAGGGATGTGGTCTTTAATGAGAAAGTCCTGTATAAGCACAAGTTTAAGGAAAACTAGGAAGAATCCAAGAAAGAATATGCAGCGGTAGAGGATCTTCCAGATGGGAAAGTGACAAATGAATCAGTTCAAGAACCTCCTCAACATGAACCCGAAACTCCTATATTGAGGAGTTCTTCCAGGGTAAGAAGAGAACCTGAACATTTTTCTCCTTCTCTTTCTTATTTATTACTCACTGACAATGGAGAGCCATAGAGCTTTGATGAAGCAATGTAGGTAGATGCCAGGAAGAAGTGAGAGCAAGCCATGGATGAGGAACATCAGGCTCTCATGGAGAACTAGACATGGGATTTGGTAAAGCTACTTCAAGGAAAAAGAGCATTACAAAAGAAGTGGGTGTACAAAGTCAAAGAGGAAGAAGGAGGCAAGAAAAGATACAAGGCCCGATTGGTGGTCAAGGGGTTTGCACAGAAAAAAGGTATAGATTTTGATGAGATTTTTCTCCTATAGTAAAAATGACTTCGATTAGAACTGTTCTTGGAATAGTTGTAGAAAAAAGACTTGCACTTAGATCAAATTGATGTAAAGACTACATTTCTCCATGGTGATTTGGAGGAGGAGCTATATGCAGCCAGAGGGCTATGAGGTCAAAGGTAAAGAGGAGGTGGTGTGTAAACTGAAGAAGAGCTTGTATGGCTTGAAACAAGTTCCACATCAATGGTATAAGAAATTTGATAGCTTCATGATGAAGCAAGGTTATATTAGATGCCATTATGACCATTGCATGTATAAAAAGAAATTTGAGGATGACAGTTATATTATCCTATGTTTGTATGTGGATGACATGTTAGTTGCAGGTAAAAACATGTAGGAAATAAAAGTACTCAAGAAGAAGCTAAGTGAATCCTTTGCTATGAAGGATTTGGGGCAACCAAACAAATCCTTGGTATGAGGATATCTCGGGATAGGAAAGAATGGAAGCTGACTTTATCTCAGGAAGAGTACATTAAGAAGGTCTTGGAGAGGTTTAATATGCAGGATGCTAAACCGGTTGGGACTCCTTTGGCAAGACATTTCAAGTTATCAAAGGAGCAGTGTCCCAAGATAGATCAAGAGAGAAACTAGATGTCCAAGGTACCTTACTCATCAATAGTTGATAGTTTGATGTATGCCATGGTGTGTACTAGGCCTGATATTGCCCATGCAGTGGGAGCGATGAGTATATTTATGAGTGATCCAAGTAGAGATCATTGGCAGGAAGTAAAGTGGATCCTTTCGGTATTTGAGAGGGACCATGGGGATAGTTTTGTGCTACAATGGATCAGGGACCACTTTGAGTGGTTATGTAGATTCAGATATGGATGGAGATGTAGAAAATATGAGGAGCACAAAAGGTTATATTTACACTATAGGTGGGACAACAAAGTGAGCTGGATTTCACGACTATAGAAGCTGGTGGCTTTGTCAACCACATAGGCTGAGTATGTTGCTGCCACAAAGGAAAGTAAAGAAATGATTTGGTTACAACAATTTCTTGAGGAGTTGGGGTATAAGCAGGAGGAAGGAAAGTTGCATAGTGATAGTCAGAGTGTTATACACCTAGCTAAGAACTCTGCTTTCCACTCTAGAACAAAGCATATACAATTAACGTACCATTTTATCAGGACAACCTTTTGAGGATGAGAATTTCAAGCTGGAGAAGATTCATACCAGTCAGAATCCTATAGACATGATGACCAAGTTGGTCACAAGGGAAAAATTAAAGCTGTGTTCAACTTTGGTTGGTCTTCACGGAAACTAGTGAAGGGTTGAGAATATTGCTAAGAGGAAAACTAATTTCCAAGTGGGAGATTGTTAGGTTATGGAGCCTATTTTCATGTGTGAAAGTGTTGAATATTGTACACTAAGAGTACTATACAAGTTCGTGGGTGCAACCCCAATTGTTTTTTGGCCTCGAAACAAAATGTGCTCGATATACTAGGAAACATGCTTTTCTCATATGGGCAGGATTTCTGACCCATAGGTTTATGGGATAATTTTGGCCCATGGTTTTGATACCCAAAGTTTTGTAAAATTGCTTAAGCAGTTGTTTACTTTTGTGATTTTGTGCATATGGTAGGTATTATGTAACATTGCAGATGTGTTTGCATTCGGGTGTGAATTCTTTAGAGTTTGTTGAGCATAGCTCCAAATAGATTTGGGTATTGTATTGAGAGAGTGGTGGCTTGTAATAAAATTTGAGAAAGTTATTCTTGGTGGACGTAGCCCAAATGGGGTGAACCATGTTAAATATTGTCTCTTTATGTTGTGTTATTTTTATTCTGCACTTTTATTTCAGATCTGTAATATTTTCTACATATTAGTTTCTATTGTTGCATTTCTGTGAGGGATTGTTCTACATATTTTATCCCTTATTTCCTAACTTTGTATTCATAGATCCATGATATCATGTTGTATTATTGATACATGTAGATCTAGATAATGTAGAGGAGATTATCTTCATGTTTACATAGGTGATGCGGTGATGGAGATACATACTTACTTCTTGGTGCACAATCATGGTTGCAAATTGGTAGACCCATGTGAGAAGTATTCTTGTAGATCCATAAAGAACTTGGTAGCAATTTAGAGATGCAATAGTTCATAGTTATGTGAGATCTGCTAGTGGTGGTTTGGAGACATAGTTGTAGTGAACTCATGGAAATCCGTTTAGAGATCTGGAGGAGGAGATACTCTTGGAGAGATGCATTGTACTCTTGTGAGAAGAGTTGGTTTGTACTCTTGTTCATTATATATATGATATCTCTATCTTTGGTGGACATAGCCCACATTGGGTGAACCATAGTACATGCTGTGTTATGTGTGTGTACTTTGTTTTGATTTGGATTATTCTAGTTTATACTTCCACTACTGTAGATTTTGGGGAATTGTTTAGATCCCGTGTGCATGATTTTGTTTGTTATTAAATCATAACACTATTCCTATAGTCTTGAATTCCCAACAACTGGTATCAGCTTGGTTATTTTAGAGTAAGGTTTTGCTTCCTTATATTATTAGTGTACTGACAAGTGTATGAGAGTAGAGTTTATTTTTCCTGATGTGAAAATCGTAGGAAGAGATTTAAATCTCAAGTGGAAGCTAGAAATGTGAGGTTGCTGGAGAATACGATGACCAATGTTGGTTAGGTGTAAACTGGCATCGGAAGAGTGATTGTGGTCGGTTATAGGGTGACCATGGTTGGTTACTAGGTAACCTAGTTTTAAATAGAAAATCACAGATTTGAAGAAATTAAGAGATATATGGAATGCATCTTGGTTGCTGAGGTGTCCCTGGTTCTTGGAGGTAGAAACATGTTGGTCGGATTGTCTGATTTGGGTTACAAAGATATGGCTTTATCTTGGTATTGTAGTGCTTGTATGCTTCTGTTGCATATGCATGATTTGGGATTATAGATTTGAGTATGAGAAAGAGGAACAATTATGCATCCTTGGTTCAGATTAGATGTGTATGATGCTTCAAGAGAGAGACAATAGCATAAAATGAAGATGGGGCTTCCATCAGAGAAGCATGTTCTTTAGTTGAAGATGTTGGTTGAATATCTTGGTGCTAGTAAGGTGATGTATTTCATCTTGATGTAATTTTATTGCATGGATTATTACTTGTAATGTTTTTGTATGAGATTTGGGTGCTTCTTGAAATGACTGGCTCAACACAACTATCACTTTGGTCAAAGTAGGCACCTATTTTGGTGTACTATGAAAATTTGTGGCATTGTGTTCATTCTAAAAACACCAATGTTGGTTAGAGAACCAACGATGGTCACATAGAGGAACCAGTATTAGTTAGAAAATCGAGGTCGGTATCTCTGTGGCAGTGAATATGTACTAGGTTTTTGCAGCAAAAGAGGGCATGGATGGTTTAGTGTCATGTTTTGGAGGATTGAGTTTCTTGCACAAAGTGTACATGGAAAAGACGATGTATATCACTTTAATGTTTGAATCAGAAAGAGGATGGAGTTAGCTTGGTTAGTCTAGTGAGACTTTGGGTCAGGTATCTCTATATGGTTCATGTTTTATTTCTTTCATTTGAAACAACTGGTATTATGTTTGGATTGTGTGCACAAGAAAAATTTACACCATGGATATTTGGTGAGATTGAATTTTATTTCCGGGATATGTTGGAATCTTGAGGACAAGGATATCTAGTCTAAGGATGGGATCCTCAATGAAAATTCATGTTTAGACATAGTTGCAGGTAACGAAAGATGTTGAGTACACAAGATGAAAAGAAGTTGATTCACCTACTTCACAAGAAGTCCAAACTTCTGTGATGTAGAAGTATTCTTTGATAAGAAGGGAATCAATTTATATTTTCTTTCATCTATTTTATTTCTCACTAACATATATAGATTTTGAGCTTGGTGATTAGAAGTAGTGCAGGGGAGTTCAGGTTAAGTGGGAGAAAGCCATGGTTATTGGCATTGTAGGTTGGACATATATGCACATGCGAGTGAGAGGAGTATGCTACATTTTTGTGTGGCATGAGGCACAAGTTGTTTTGGAGGATAGTCACGATTTTGTAGTTATTTTGAGTTTATTAATGAGGACGGAATTTCTATTTTTATTTATAGTGCCTGGATATCCTTATGGGATTGCATTTGATGGTTGTTTAGTTGGGTTAAGAAGAGAGAGCAATGTTATTGACATTGAACGGTAAAGAAGGAAAATCTATTTGTTACAGGTTATAGTGTGACAATAGTGTATATTTACATCTTATTTATGTTGCCCTTGTTTTATTTCATCTTAGATGGTCATGCAGTAGGTTGATGACATTGCTTGCTAGTATTTTCACTAATTATTAGTAGCATGGTTATCAGGGTTTTTGTTGTTGACATTGATGAGCACAAGATTCATATATGGCTTTGGAGTTAGTCGGTGAGAGACTTGGAGCTTCTGGAGAGCTTGATGATATGGATGGATGTATATGGTAAGTTTATACATGTGGATAGATTCTATTTTGTGATTCTATGATGATGCATATATTTGTTTTGCACATGGATGCCTATGAGCATAGTTTAGATGCCTTGATAATGAGTAGGGGATGTTTGTATTTCTTCTTGTTACTATGTTATCTATGGATGGTTGTCTTGGACATGCTAGTTTTTTATGCAGGGTTGGATTTGTATAATGTAGTATTTGGATTCTTTGAGTTGTGCAGGTTTTGTGGAGTAATTAACCACGGGTTGCATGTAGAACTCATTTGGGCTATCTTGACCCATGATCTTGTTTTTCTTATGCATATTCCAGTTTGACTTGTCTTTGGTCAATTGCATTGATGGTTACATGGAGACATGGATAAATGGTTGGAGAACATGGTTGGTTTTATAGGTATGGCTATGGTTGTGATTGAAGCTTAGTACTTTAGTTTGAGTGGGAGCTCTTACAAGTGTGTTAGTCATGGTGGCTTGGTTGCGTGAGAGGCTTTGGTGTTATGATTTAGTGGGAGCTTGATGTATGGATATCTCATGTATCATGATTAGTAGAGCTCGGTATAGTATATGGTAAGTCACATGTTTATTATCTTCTTAGTTTTAGAAGATGGTTTAATCTTCTGATTTCATTTGAGAGAATTGTTGATATAAAGAATAGATGGTCTTCACGGTATGTAGAGGACGGTGATGTACATGTACAAGTACAGGTTCAAAAATTTATCTCCAAGTGGGAGATTGTTAGGATTGTGGAGCTGAATTGCTTCACAGATAACATGATTTACACCTTGCTAGTTTACACAAACCAACACACCGGTCAGGGTAACCAACACTAGTTACATGTGTATGAAAGTTTATATTTAACTCACGGGAATTAGATCTAACTTTGTTATAAAGTTGATCTAAAGGTTGTAAATGCATATCTAAGTTTCCCTAAGTTTGTATATGCCTATATAAGCATGAAAGCTAGGGTTAGAAGGTTAATTAAGAGAAGGATTGAGTTAGATCCTTGATTCTCCTAGATTGAGAGGATGAAGAAGAAGAGAAAGAAAGATCAGGTTATATGAAGACAAAGCTTCCATGGAGATAAGCTAGACATGAAGGAAATAACAGGTATAGCTATGAAAAGTACTTCTCAATGGTGAGAAGAGGGTAACATATTCTACTGTATTTCCTTTGTCTAGTTATTGTCTCATTGTAATGGCTTGCATAGTATGTAAAGAACATAGATTTTTTTGTTGTAGATTCACATGTTGGTGAGATCTTGTATTGTAGATCCATGAGATCATGATGTATTGTTGATCCATGTAGATCTAGTCTTATATTGTTAGATCCATAGGTTGTTGTGAGATCTTGTATTCATAGATCCATGAGATCATGTTGTATTGTTGATCCATGTAGATCTAGATATTATAGAGGAGGTTTTCTTCATGTTTGCACAAGTTGATGCAGTGATGGAGAGACAAACTTACTTCTTGGTGCACAATCATGGTTGCACATTGGTAGACCCATGTGAGAGGTCTTGTTGCAGATCCACAGAGAGCTTGGTAGTAGTTCAGAGATGTAGTAGTTCCTAGTTATGTGAGATCTGCTAGTGGTGGTTTGGATGCATGGTTGTAGTTCACTTATGGAGATCCATTTAGAGATCTAGAGGAGGAGATACTCCCTGAGAGATGAATTGTACTTTTGTGGGAAGAGTTGGTTTGTACTCTTGTTCATTATATATATAGGGTGAACCACATAACACAACAAATGTTGAACCACAAGTGTTGTGTTATGTGTGTGTACTTGGTTTTGATTTGGATTTTTCTAGTTTATACTTCCACTGCTTTATAGATTTTGGGGAATTTTTTAGATCCTATGTGCATGATTTTATTCATTGTTAAATCATAACACTATTCCATGATCCCAAATTCCCAACATTTCAGCATATTTGGGATATGTGTGATTGTGGATAGTTAGAGGATGTTTTAATGATACTTCATGATAATTTTCAAGTCAAAGTGTTGAAAGGAATTTTAAGTTATGTAATTTTTGGCAAAATTGGGTAAGTGATAGTGTGTTTTATAGCAAAAGTAGACATTTTGATGCTCGTTGTGAACTATATAATTTACATAGGGACTTGAGATATTATATTATTAGGTAAGCTATGAATATTTGAAAAAAATAATGAGGTGGTTTGATTTCCACCTTTTTATGAATGATCGTTAAGAAGATAAAGTGGTTTGAAACCCTAGTAAAACCCTAGCTAGGAGCAACTTATAGAGCTGAGAGAAGTGCTTATATCAACCTAGTTTTTATTGGTTCCTCAAAAGTGATGATTTAATGTTGTAGATTACTATTCTATATTTCCAAAAAGGTATGTTATAGTATGTGGTCACATGTGGACCCCACCTAAATTTACTTGTTTATGAAGAGTTATAGTTTGAGGAGACGTTTTCCAAATGAGGTAGTGAATAGATTGCCATTTATGATATCCCTAGAGTTTATATAGATGTCCATGAAGGTTTTAGATCATGGTTGAAGAGAAAAAGTTCAAGTTGTGCCCTATCTTTGTTGACCAGTTTTGGGGTAATTTGGAGCAACTTATAGTAAAATTGACATTGAAGGAGCTACATGGGAAGTTATGACTCCATTAAAGTTTTGTTGTGAATATGGTTCAAATTTATTTCAATTTATATATAAAAATTTAATCTTGGACAAGGTATGCAAAATTTATGAGCTATTTTGTGAGGCTCAAGTTTGGAGGATGCTCATTCTAGGGGTGCATATAGCTACATGAGGTAAAATGATGTTTATGGTTTTTTCAAGAATGGTAAATGATTTTCATGGCTTAAAAATCATTTTTTAAGTATGTTATATATTTTTAAATATTGGAAGTGATTTTTTTGTGTGATGGAGCATGTTGGGCTAGTGGTTAGTTTTTGATTCCAAGAAAGGATAAAAAGTAAATTGCAGAGATGGAACTGTTTAAAGGCCTTACACTCAGATTTTGAAGGATTTTTTTATATATTATGAAAGATATGTTAGATATATTTATAATGACGTATGGTATGTATCATGAAGATATTTTTGGTTAGTCATCTAGGTCAATTTGTGAAAATGTTTGTAGCTACTATTTCAAGACAGGGTTGGCTCTTCTTGAGAGATGGAGTTATTTGATGGCGAAGATGGTTGAGTTGAATATTTTTATCACCTAGAAAGTTAATAGGAGTTAATTTTCATCTAATTAATCCTTGTAGAGGTCTTGGTAATGAATTTTTTTGTCTATCGAGTTGAGTTTGGAAAACAATTTTTGGGCAGCTTGATTTGGTGAAGATAAACATGGTTGTGGTTTGAGAAGGTTATTGTTTCATGAGATATAACTTGATTAGATTTGTTTTAAAGGTCCTATAATTTCCATCAAGTGTTCACATGCCATATTTGATGTCATCTTGAGTGGTATTGAGGCCCAAAGTTAGATTCAGGTTGTTGTTAGCAATTGTTTTGTGAAGGTAATGAGCCAATGGGCCCATTAAATGAAATAATTTGATTGGTTAATGTAAATTGAGACCATGGTTGATGTTTAAATGATATATTACTCATTTTTGGTGAGTTTTATATCTTTACTAATAAAACTATTTTTGGGATTAGAGAGTTTTTCATCCCAATGCAAGGGTTTTGAGGATTTTTAGTGCATGGATGAAGGTTTTGGATAGGACGGCATACTACTGGGTCATATGCGAACACTTGTAATGAATTTTATTTTATGGTTCAAATTTATTATGATGGACAAACCTCTTTTGGTTATAGATGAAGAAAAATGCATTTAAGTGCTTGTTTAGTTCATTTTTTAACTAGTGCTCTTGGGGGAAAAGTGCAACCTAGAGGAGAGTGATTTCAGGTATGTGTGAATTATTTGAAGTAAGATGAAGATAATTATAGGTTGAGGAATTATTGAGAGCATGTTTTCAATATATTAGAGTAAAAGAAAGATCAAGAAGAAGATGATATAACAAGTTTGAAGACCTAGTTTTTGAGCTAGAGTTTGTGAGTTGAATATCTAATCTCCATCAGTTGTGGCAGTAGAAAAATAAGAGATTAAATATATTCAAGAGGATAATTTGGTTCTTGGTCATCCTATGGGATTGCATCCTCCTTATGGAGTGGGTGATTCACTAAATTAGGGGTTGGTGCTCCTTATAGGGTTAGTGCTCTAATAAACTAAGAGTTGGTGCTGCTTGTGGGGTTGGTGCCTCACTAAATTTGAAACATGGAAATATAATGTTTGTGTTTTAGTGGGTTTTCATCCTTGCAAGGGTTTTCCACTTAAATATTGTGTCTATGATCTCTCTTGCATGTGTTATGGTTCTTTGAATGTATTGTGCACACTTAATATGCTATGGTTGAATGTATCTGAATGGATGAATGTTATTGATTTATGAAACTAATGGTAAATGAAATAAATAATTTGTAGGAATGATTAACACCTCTCTCTTAGTCCATTATGCTTCCAACAATTGGTATTAGAGCAGGTCCTTGTGAAGAAAGTTTAACAACTTGAAGGAGATCCTTTGAAGCACAAGCAATGGGTAAGTCTTTAGATCTTGTAGCAACATTAAGGATGAAGAATGAAGTACATGAATCAAAAATTTATGCATACCAAAATCAGAGCAAGGACATGGAGATAAGATTGGTCAAGCCATTTTTTCTTTGGAATCTCAAGTTGAAAGTTTAACCAAAGCGCTAAAGGAGAAAGAATATTATTGTTTCAGGTATGAAGAAAAATTAAAATCCCTTGAATCAGATTTATAGGATGCTTCTAACAAGTTTAGGATGTATGAGAAGCTTGAAAAGATCTCTAAATATCTATATGAGTGTTTAGAAGGTCAAAGAGACACACATGACAAAACAAACATATGGTTTCAAGGAAAGCATGATGATGAAGTTGGTCCAAGTTCCAAATCAGATGTGAAGGTGACTAAGAGGACTAATTTAAGAAGGTCTAACTTAGTTAGAAAACCTAATGCTATGAGGTATGGTTCATCATTTCATGGATATTGCTTTGTTTGTCATGATTTTGGTCATAGAGCTAGAGATTGCAAAATGAGGTCTCCTAGGAATAGTGAAGCTATCTTCAAGGTGAAATGCTTTTCATATTGTGAGTATGGTGATAGGGCCAAAGATTGTGGTTGGAATCTTAGTGTGTTTGAGCTAAGAAGAAAGAAAAGTGTTGTTTGCTTCAATTGTCACCAATCAGGTCATATAACAAAATTTTTCCAAAACAAGAAGAGGTTTATTGCAAGGTTTGATCCAAAGAACAAGAAGGAGGTTTCTCAAGTCAAGGAGGTCAAGAATACTGATTCTCATCCTACCATATAGTGTATGAAACATGTCAAGGAAGATTCCAATGCTATTAAGTTGGTAAACAAGGTTCTCAAGCCCAAATCAAGTCAAGGGAGTATGTTTTCACTTGTTGAAGAAGATCATATGTGTTTGAATGCCTTTAAAACTCATGTGCAAGATGAGTTGAAGAAATTAGGTCTCTGGGATACCTCTAGAGTTATAAGGTATGTGAAGTAACATCTCCATGATTCTTTAAGTCTTTATTCTGGTAGGTGTTTGAGTTTGTGTGTGTGTCTTTTGTGGTTACTTGACAGTGTCTCCATTCTCATTAGTCCAAGAGTGTGTATGGTATATGTTTATGATTTAGCTCTAAGTTCAAATATTGCAAAAATATATGATGTGTCAAGTGTCATCGTAGTCTGAGCAAATAATTGTATGTGTCTCTAAAAGTCTAGGATGATGTATAACATTGTAAGGTTTTTCTCATCATGATTAAGATGTCTTGAGGTTGTTCCAAGCTTGTCAAGATTTCAAAAATGTCAAGTCTCTATCACTGTCATGAGCATTTAATGTGTGCATCATTATCTCATGGTGTTAAGGGTACCTTTATCAAAATAAGGTTATCATGCAAATATCATTGTTGTTGGTGAGTCAAATGTCTGAGTTCAAGGTGTGTTTGTGTATGGCATGGGGTATTATAAATGAGTTATATCATCAAGTAAGAGTACTAAAAATGTGTCTCTCAGTCTACATTGAATGTTTCATAAGATCTATGATAGTCTAAAATCTGTGTCTTCTTATGTCTAGACTATGAATGCATTTGTTTCTTAAAAAGTCTTAAATTGGTCATTAATTGGTCCCAAGGAGATAAGTTCACATGTGGCAGGGTATAAGGTGGTAAAATAGTGACCTACATGTCAAATAGAGCATTCTAAGGGTTGTATTTAGAGTTTCTTGAAGATTTGTATGTTTTCAAAAGGTATGTGGTTGTTACCTCTACACATAAAGGTCTAAGTTGGTGTCATCAGTATAATAAGGCTTTGGTTCAAGTCAATAAAAGAGCATGTATGATCTATGTCCTTAAAGCTAGATGATGTAAAAATCCTATGAATTATGCAAAAAAAGGTGTTTGGGGGTCTGTCTCTCTTATAAACTACATATGTGTATTGTGGACATGGTTATTAGGGTACAAAAAAAGTATCTTCATCCAAGGGAGAAGAGTCAAAGGTTGAAGCCTATCCATGATAAGAAGCATGATAAAGTGGAAGCTTTATGATGTCCCTAGATGCGTGAAAAATTGTGTCAATGATCTTGTATATCTATGATGTTATAGTAAAAGAGCTTGTAATAGTGTGTGAGGTTTGAAAGGTGTCTCTAGATCTGTAAAAAGTCATTAGAGGTCTGTATCAAAAAGTCAAGATGTGTATTATTCTAGGTTTTTTCCACAATCTTTGTTAATTTTGTCTAATGTATCCTCTTGGGTATGAGTGTTTCTTAAAGTATAAGTCTTTTATCAAGGTTAAGTGAGAAAAGGTCAAGGATATCTCAGAATTTGTTCATCAATAAGATAATGAATGGTGAAAGGACTTGTTAAAATTTCTTCTTAGGTATGATTTGAGTCATATAAATGCATTTCAGTGAATTCATGATGAAAAACCCAAATGAAGTGTTTTAAGGAGGAGTACAAGGTAGATGGTGTAAGAAAGAGTATTCAACAAAGTTATGATCTCGGGAATTCTGTGATTTTTATGAATAAGAACTTGAAAAATCAGTGGTGTACGTGAAAATACATTTCTACGGGATCATGATGTATTTTTAGGATTGAAATGAGCCTTTGAAGACTAAATTGTTGTGTTACGTTAGGATTGACAACTCAAAAGACATGTATCAATCAGTATGGACGACACATTGTATGATCATGATGGTTTCATGTATTCATGGTGATCTATCTTCATTTATACATTATCAAACCTTGATTCTACATGTATAAAGATTATTTGATGCACTTAGTATGTGAAGAAGACTCATTGGTATGATTTTGATAGTGTAAAATGAAAATGCAAGAAGGAGAATGATATGTCAATGCATGTAGGTGGTGATTTAGGCTAACGTACGTATGATAAATAGAAATTACATTGAATACTTCATAGAATCAGAGCACTAAGTGCTAAATCTATCCTGATAACATCTTAACAAAGAAGGATTAAAGTATGTATAAGAACAAGGTACTATAGGTGTAGTAAAAATTAAAAGACTGAGTGTCGGTGTGTGTTGGATGAAGCCTTGATGACTACAATGAGTATGGTTGTCAATAATATTTCTACACCATGAATTAAGGTAAAGAACCTTAATTTTTGGTTTCAAAACAGTGGCATACAAGTTTACTCTTCTTCAAGGTTCAAAGGTAAGGTAATGGTCAAATTTTTGTACAGTTAAGATAAGAAGAAATCAATATTTTGACAAGAGGATTTACTTTTGGTCTTTTCATTTTCAATGGATTATATTTTTACATTATGAAGATGATTAAAATGGTTTGAGAATGAGTTTTAGGTCCATTAGGTCCAAAATGTTGATATACAAAGATCGAAACAAAGTGATTGATAAATTTTTGGTTGAAAGTTCTCGATGAATCTCAAAGAGTATGTAAATACGTGTCTCGGGTTTGTGGTGTAATGTAGAAGGTTAGGTTATACATTTTTAAGGTATGCAGGTTGTTCTTATGTTCTTAGTTGGTCTATAAGGAACTTACAGAGGTTTGATGAAGTAAGAAAGGTGAATTTCAGTGTATTGAGTTTGAAATTATGAATGAAAATGGTATGAGTAGGTCTAAGTTTGATAAAAGGTCTGAAAGAAGCATGATAACTCTAAGGAAGTGGTTCAGATTGTGTGATCATGTTGGAGTCATTTTAAAAGAATTCTCCCAAGATAAGAAGTCTTGTTTTTGTAATTTTCCCAGAGATGAGTTGTATAAACCCAAAGGAGTCATAAAGAATGAATTCACGAGGTATATTGGTCTTTATGGTTTGTCAAATTTGGTCAAATATGTACTTGAAGCTAATGTTTAGGGACCGTGTGGCTCCAAAGTATGGTTTGATAGAGATAAAGGAAAAACTTGAGTACTCTTACATAATCTAGACCAAGAATG
This sequence comes from Taxus wallichiana var. yunnanensis, assembly GCA_018340775.1. Classification (NCBI taxonomy): domain Eukaryota; kingdom Viridiplantae; phylum Streptophyta; class Pinopsida; order Cupressales; family Taxaceae; genus Taxus; species Taxus wallichiana. The sequence continues at coordinate 87,580,544 of CM031237.1, read as the reverse complement.
TGATGTAAAGCATGGTTTAAGGAAAAAATGGAAAGTAAAATTTTAGAGGGATCTGGTTGTAAGCTCATTATAGGTCCATGGATCTTCATATGCTGTTGTTGAAGTCGAAGATGAGAGAATTCAGTCCCAAGGAGAGCTTCTTTAGTCATGTAAGTTAATTTGTGCATTATTTCAATTGTGTGTTGTGATTTTTCATGTTGTAGATTAATTGGAGCCTTTTTCATATATGGAAAATGGGGAGAGAAGCATCAGAAACATGGAAAAGAGTCAAGTAGGTGTGTTAGTCTTGTTGGTTTCCATCAATGTTTTTGAAGATGGTTGCCATCAATGACAAAGGGGAGATTGATGGCCAATGTGTGTTTTTGTTTTCATTGATGTAAACCCAATTTATGGAAAGGTTGATATGATTTAGTATGAGTCTCTATCAAGTGTCAATTGGTTGTCAAATATGAAGGTTGATTGGTAATGTCAAGTTTTGATGAGTTCGGTTGTCCTAGTGCATGGTCTAGTGAACCGAGTCACTGTATGAGTCTTCTTGAGATGATTGGTTGATGTCATGAGGAAAAAATGGATGGTATGATGTTTCATGAGTTCTATAGGTCTGCATTGTGTTAGCAAGTCAGTTCATGGGTTGTCATAGTTGAGTCAGGTCATTTTAGGCTTGCTTCTAGCCTTGGAGCATGCAGAATGGTAAGGATGTATGAGATTTGGACCTGATTAGTCTTATAAAATAATTTTTGTAGCATGGTGGCAGTTTAATTGAGGCGTGTGATGAGTTTCATGTCAAAATTCAGAGGTTAGATGCATATTTGAGGTTCTTAGGAAGTAAACAATGGGAAATAGGTAAGAAAACACATGTAAATGAGATTGGTTGGAGAGTTTTAGGAATATTTGGCATATATTGTGATTATATACAGTTATAGGATGTTTTCATGATTCTTCATGATAATTTTCAAGTCAAATTTTTGAAGGAATTTCAAGTTATGCAAGTTTTGGAAAAAATGGGTAAGTGATAGTGTGTTTTACAACAAAAGTGGACCTTTTGATGCTTGTTGTGAATTGTATAATTTTCATGGGTACTTGAGATATTTGGAATATATTCTTAGGTAATTTATGAAGCTTTAAAAAAATAATTAATTGGTTTTAGAGTCATGTTTTTATGAACAATCGTTAAGAAGATAAAGTGGTTTGAAACCCTAACAAAACCCTAACTAGGAGAAGCTTGCAAAAATGTACTTATATCAATCTAGTTTTGACTGGTTAATAAAAATTTATGATCGGATGTTGTATATGAATCTTCCTGATTTCCATAAAGGTATGTTAGAACATGTGGTCATATGTAGGCCCCACCCCAATTTTCCTTGTTTTTGAAGAGTTCGAGTTTGAGGATATGTTTTCCAAATGAGGTAATGACCAACTTACCATTTATGATATACCTAGAGTTGATATGTATGTAAATTAAGGTTTTAGATCATTTTTGTGGTGAAAAAGTGTAAGTTGTGCCCTATCTTTGTTGAATAGTTTTTGGGGCAGTTTGGAGCAACTTGTAGTAAAATTGACATTACATGAGCTACAGGGGGAGTTAACTCAAATGAAATTGATACCTGATGGACAAGATCCGAAGATGTAGATGGATAAGGAAGCCGATGTAGATAAGACGGCGCACACGAGCAATTCTCGCACAAGATCCAAGTAACCCGCGAGACACCGATGCTTGACGAAAAGACCACGTTAAAAGATATTTAGGTGGACTCCCGAGAAGCGGTCCGGAAGCGATAAGCTCCTCAAATGGATGTCACCCACGTTTTCAATTAAGTAAAGAAGCATACATGATAAAAGATGTACGTGACAGACTAGATTTTCTCGATCAAAGTAATAAATGTAAATCTAAACAAAGACATAAAGCAAATGTAAAATAGGAACTGGAAAAACAAAGTCTGATTTGTGTTACCTGTGTCCTTTTACCTCGCTCTCAGATGATCGGCGCGATTATGTAGAATCGGTGTCGAATCGCGCCGATCGATCGTCACGATTCGATCATCTGATCGGGCGATCGATATCGATCGTCGATCGGGTGTCGATCGATATAGATCGATCGCGCGATCAGAGACAAAGTGTGAGAAGATTTGGAAATCAGAAAATGAAGGCAAGATCGCAACGCCTCGCTGATCTGCAAAGCCGAGAGATACTGGCAAGGCTCCACCTATGCTGGATGCAGGAACAGAGTCACCAGAAAATCAATGGAGACGTGCGATGTTGATGTGATAAGAGCAGAGTAACGGTGCTCCTCTCAGGGATTGATTTGGACAAGATCCGCTCTCATTCGATAGATAATGTTCACACTTGATGCTCAAAGATCTCTCGTTCTCTCTCTTACAATCTGTGTCCCTTACAATCTGTCTCTCTGTGTCCTCCCAGAACTGAGTTCTGGGCCTCTATTTATAATCGGCGCCGCTCTGAAAAATCGGCGACCGACCGAGTACCGGTCGGCGCCGATCACGGAACAGACTCCCGAGATGGCCAAAAGGAGTGATTTCTGGAAAGATAAGAGTGATCCCTCCACCTCAAATACGGGAAATATCCCACTTTGGGAGGAGGAGAAATAGGGGGGATATATGGATAGAATAGATATGGGGTAGATAAGTGGTTAGGATACATGTAAAAAGGTGTAATTAAATAGTTAATATTTAATTACTCACTGGGTAAAACATAATGGGGTGAATTAAACTTAGGATAGGTGTTTAAATCACAAATTGAATAATACCCCAAGGGGATAGTGGTGATATAAACGTGCCTCAGGTTACCTGAGAGAGCAAATGCGCACGAGGGACACTAAATTGGATAACCAATTTTAGGTGTCTACATTTTGCCCCTTTTTGTCAAGTAACTTGCGATAAGCAAGGTTGTGAGACAAAAACAAGGAGGTGGAAGAAAGGAAGAAAAAGTGATGATGTGATCCCCCTCAAACTAGGGATGGGATGGGTGATAGAACAAACGATCCCAAGTTTGAAAAAGGTAGATGAAAACGCAGGATGCCCCAGCTGGATGTCTGGAGTAGATCTGATCATTAATGATGCACAAACATAAATAAAGAGGCAGCCACCTAAGGAACTCACATTGGTAGGGCAGACTAGACGGTCTCCTCATGAGACGACGTTAGTACCTACAGACCCATGAGTGTAAGGAGGGCTGCAAAATAGTCAGCATCTAAAGAGAGACACATTGGTAGGGACAACCAGATGGTCTGCAAAGCAGACGACGTTAGTGCCTACAGACCCGTTAACTCTAAGTTGCCAAAAAGTACGAGTGCCCCACGCAAAGGGAACAAACTCAAATGGATGGTGATATCAAAAATATGTGCCAAAAGGTAACATTCAAAGGCACAATAATGACTAGATAAATAAGCCAAGCATCAACACTATGGCAAAAGATATGGAAAATCGGCGGCGATCACACTAATCGGCGCCGACCTAAATAAACGGCGCCACCAAAAAAATCGGCATCGACCAAAAATCGCTCACACAAACACATATAAATATGTGAACGGAAAACGTGAACGATTTATTTACACCGTGACGATTGATTCAGAGAGAGTCAAAAATTGGATTTGAGCACCATGGAAGCCTCTGGAAGCGGTCAGAAGCGAAGGAGGACACGACCTGGGGTAAGTGGTTCCTCCTGACTCGTCATTATCTTATTTATTCTTCATTTTTTTTATTTTTTTTTTTTTTTTTTTTTTGGTGGGAGGCCAGAGTGTGTTTTACATCTGCCTGGAAATCGGCGTCGATTGGTAGAATCGACGCCGATGTAATGTAAGCGCGCCGATTGAGTTCAATCGGCGTCGACTATATAAGATCGACGCCGATTGTATTTAATCGACGCCGATTGGACATATCTGATGAAAATGATAAAATTTGTTTTGGATGTTCGATTTGGGTAAATATGAAGCTAATATTGCTCTTGATGTCGTGGATGCAGGCACGAGAGGTACTACACATGAGGGATGCGATTCCCGAGTTACTGGAGACCATTCTCCCTGACGTCACTGACGCAGATTGGCGCCACTTAGAGTTAGCCGGGCTCGGGGCTTTCGGTACTACAGACGAGTGCCGCGAGATGTAGAGTTGATGCGAGCACTAGTGCGACGATGGGATAGCCAGACTTGCACTTTTTGGTTCAGGACGGGTGAGATGACCATCACCCACGAGGACATATACAGGATTTTGAGGCTGCCGATCACTGGGGACCCGATAGAGATTACGCCACGAGAGCAGCAGCAGAGGGCCCTAGTTCGATTGTATGGAGACAGGGCAGATGATTCAGAGATAGTGTCCGGGCAGTGAGGATAGCCTCACAAAGATGTGATGTATGATGTTCCTGTGAGCAGATTATAGTGTTGATTCGATGGCGATCTCCTACTTTGCTCTACCGATTCGTGGAGGTGGGAGATTCCCATCATTATTACTAGATTACGTTTGTGACATCCTCAGCCTTCGCATGTGTTCACCTTTGCTGATGCCTTGATAGCTCAGATATATTATGAGTTATGGATGTATACCACTGGCCGGAGGACAGGTATTGATGTCAGTTTTGTGCTCCATCACTGGGCATATGAGCACATAAGCAGATCGTGCCATCCGGCTTCCTGATGCCAAAGAAGCAGGGGGGCTATTGATTACGGATTCCGCGATGGCGGGCCGATATGGCCCCGGAGATACAGGAGATCCACAGATTGGTATGCCGAGCGCTTTCAGACCGACACGACACCAGAGCAGTCATCCGAGACCATATCGGGTATTTCCGACATGGGCCGGCCAGATGCTCACCCGTGGGATTGAGACGGAGAGCAGGGTGGTTAGGGGCCGCAGCCCCGATATGTGGGAGCGCGTCCCGCTTTATACGGGTATTGAGACAGTTCTGGCCTAGTACATGCATAAAGGCCGACTACTTACAGCCTTACAGTGTGAGACAACAGAGAGAGACTGATCTGCCGATTTTGATCCCGGCAGATCCATTGAGAGAGGCCCCACCCTCCACAGATGCAAAGATGATGATGACGCCGGAGTGGATGATGGTTATGCGGCATGGTATGCGACGAGCTACCACGACACCTTCCAGCATCTATAGATGCCGATGAGGAGGATATGGCTACAGTGCTGGAGAGACTGGAGGGAGAGCACGCCACCCTGACACATACACACCAGGTGGCTCTCGAGGAGATCAGAGCTCTGACAGTGGAGAGGGATGCCCTGATTTTGGAGAGAGACACCGCTCGCCAGAGCGAGATACAACGATCCAAAGAGAGGGATCGCTACCATCGACATAGGAGGCCCTCAGTGGCCAAATATGGTGAGACAGTACCATGTCGTAGTCCTGGGACACAGGCACGACCATAGGAGGGGCACCACCAAAGAACAAAGCAAAGACCACTACGAGCACCCGGTACCGTGAGCCCGAGTACATATCCTCTCTCGCCGAGGTGAGATACTACGAGGATGTCCTAGCAGACAAAGATGCCCCGTGATGTGCCTCTTACGGGGCGAGGAGGAGATCAAAGCCGACAGCCACAAAGAGCGAGGGGCATCGAGGGAGGGAGCACCGGAGAGACCGAGGTGGGCAGAGGCCTCCAAAGAAAAGGCGTCTAGCTCGATAGGTGGCGGCCAGAGAGAGACAAATGTCCAGAGGAGGGTGGAGGAGATAGTGTCTTCCACGCATCGATTTCACGATATAGAGATTGATGTATTTTGTATCAATGTAGTGATGTAGCCTCGATTGAAGGCATTTTATAGATGGCTTGATTGAGCCACCCATTTTTTGTCAGTATGTATGTACACATGTGTATATATATAGATTCATCATTTCCTTTGTCATATGATTGTTCTCCTGCTTTTAATTTTGATATACATGGATAGATGTAGCGTAATTGTGATGGATATAGACATAGACTGATAGATGATTGGATAGACATAGATGTAGAGGACATAAATAGATGTGATTTGATGTGATTGATATGTGGATTTAACTTGATTGAGAAAATAGATAAAGATAGATGTAATGTTACTTGGATGGACAAGTGTTTAGATGATGTGATAGATAGGTGGGAGTTGATAGTTGGAATGGATTTGATATTTTTTGAGATTTTTAATTAAATTTTGATGAAAATAGATAGATAGATAGACCCACATGTGTTTATAATAGAGGCGATGAGATGTGTTTTGGACAAAGTAGATCAGATGAAATTAGATAAATGATAGAGTTTGATTAAATTAACATGTTAAATGTTAATTTAACTGGATGAAATAATTGGAAATATTCTCTCTGTGAGAGCCAAGGACGTAATGAAAATGACCTTGATTAGAAATAAAGGAAATACACCCAGATAAGAAGAAAAATGATAAGTTGGACTCCCAACCGACCATAAATAGAATCTGGATAGGAAACCAAAAGATCATGCATACAAGGCCCTATATGAGGTTAAAATAAACCTGACACTAACTAGCCGCAAACCAGATTTAGGAGGGAAACGGAAGGAGCAGTAAGTAGGTATCTTGTCGAAATTTACAAGGGACAGAATACATGTTCATACTGGGAAAATAGGATTCTCCATATGATCGACAAAAGGTCTTATATCTCAGCTTCATGATTTCTGGCAGAAAAGCAAACTGATCAATGCGGGAAGTTTGCTAGATATGGAAAGACTGATCAATACGGGAAGTCTTTCAGTGATGCTAAAAAGTGTATAAACTGACTGAAAGGCTGATCAATGCAAGAAGCCTTGAGTATTCCTTTGAGAAACAACCATCCTTCAAGGGAGCGGTCTGTATTTTGAATTTTAATGATAGCCATCCTTCGAGGGCATGGTCTATATCTTTTGATTCATTTGATTGTGTATGGATAGTTATCCTTCAAGGGACTCACCTATCTTTTTTTTTTTTTTTTTTTTTTTTTTTTTTTTTTTTTTTGAAAACTTTTTGGAAGAAGTTGAGTTTAGACCTAGATAGATCAGATAGAGGGGAAGAAAACGTATAAAGAGCACGCACTCATGCCCCGAGTAGATCCGATTAAGATAAGCACTTGGGACAAATGAAGCGGTGATTAAGGTATTCCTACCATGAGGAGAAACATATCCAGAAGAAAAATGCTATGAGTAGAGCCACGATACTCATATTTAAGGTAAAAAAGACAATAGGTGGAGAACCACATAATTTCGAATCACCATGAAAGTATATGACTGGTTGTTAGAGGGATGAAAGATCTGTCTTGCGACTAGATTTGTGTAAGATAGATTTTAACAGTAGAAGGGCCGTAGATGCAAGGCATTAAGAGGTTCCACTTCGTATACCATCCATGGAAGATAGACGATAAGCCCCACCCATATTTATGAGTGATAACGCACGGACCCATCCAAATTGGGAGCAAACTTACCACGCCGACTTTTTCGAGTGTAGTGACATTTTGATTTTCTTTAAGAACAAGATCACCAATTTTGAAGTCACGGTGCTGCAAGTGCTTGTTATAAGCACGTTTGACACGCTCAAGATAGACTTGATGATGTTCAAGAGCGTTGAGACGCCGCTCATCTAATAATTCAAGTCAGTGCTAGATGATTTTGACGATAGTCCTCATCGGAGACAAATTCTCTAAGAGAAACACAGAGAGATGGGATTTGGACTTCCAAAGGAAGAACAGCCTCAGACCCATAGACGAGAGAGAAGGGAGTAGCACCAGTAGGAGTACGAATGCTAGTCCGATAAGCCCAGAGAGCAAAAGGGATATGTAAATGCCAATCCCTACCAAAGCTCGACTAGTTACCTTTAGGATATTACGCAAAGTTTTATTGAAGCTTCGGCCCGCCATTAGCTTCGAGGATAGTATGGAGAAGAAAAGCTGAGTTTGATATTGAAAGCGTCGCAGAGGTTCTGCAAATCAACGTTCTTGAAAGACTTACCGTTATCTGTGATGAGTTTGTGTGGAACACCAAAGCGACAAATGATGTGTTGATAGACAAAATCAACTATGGGTTTAGCTTTTGTTGAAGAAAGAGGGATAGCTTCCACCCACTTAGTAAAGTATTCAGTGGCAGTAATGATAGAATGATGACGCTGTGAAGAACGGGGATTGATGAGACCAATGAGATCAAGACCCCATTGCGAAAAAGGCCACAAATCCGTAGGGTCAGAAAGCTTGACTAGGGATATGTGTGAGATTGGAATGTTGTTGACACTTGACACATTTCTTAGTGTATTCACAACAATCTCGATTAAGAGAAGGCCAATAATATCCCAAACGTAAGATGCGTTTAGCTACGGCCAAGCCACTAAAATGTCCACCACAGATACCGTCATGGACCTCCTGGATAGCTTTAGATGATTCAAGGGTTTTGAGGCACCGAAGCAAAATACCATCAAAGCCGCGTTTGTAGAGGATCCCGCCTAGAATAGTATAGCGATTAGCACGTAGGATAAAAGATCTTCTACCATTGGAAGTCAGATCTAGAGGAAGCACCGAATGAGATAGATAATCAACGATCTGTTGATACCACTCATCCCGAGTATGGGTCAGTGACAAAGATGGATTGAAGTTAGTTGCCTAAGATGAGATGGTTGATCTAATCGCTGCACACCCACATAAAGTCGCGAGTCCTCGGTAAAAGGTGGGATAAGTGAGGCTAACGGCCATCAGATCTCGCGAATCGATTCGCAGTGCAGAGGAATAGCTTGATAGTGAATTTATCGAAAGATTGAGTCAACGAGAACGATATCACGATATTTTTGAAGGATATCATTCTTGCATTGATAGACACCCGTGACTTGATTAACGATGAGTTCAGAATCACCAAAGATGTCAATATGACGAGCGCCGAGATTAATGGCATTTTGAAGACCCAAGACAAGAGCTTCATATTCAGCCATATTATTGGTGCACTCAAAGTTCAATTTGTGTGCGACTGGGATAGGCGTACCCCAAGGAGGAATCATCACGAAACCTCGCACCTCCCCCTTGCTGGCATTTGGATCCATCAAAGAAGAGCTTTACTTTAAATGGAGACAGACCAAAATCAATTTGTTGGATATATTCATCGGGGAATTGAGCAAGGGGGACTTGAGTGTCCGGAAGAGGAGCATCAGCTAATTGATCTGCAATGACCTGACCCTTGATAGACTTTTGTGGGATAAACTCGAGATCAAATTCTGTCATAAGCATGAGCCAACGAGTGATACGATCATCATGTGATAATAAGGTCGCATGAATTGTCTTGAGTGGATCGACACTTGTGACAATGTAAGTTTTGTGATTAAGGAGGTAATGACGAAGCTTAGAAGTTGCATGTAAGAGAGCACAACACAGCTTTTCAGCTTCGGAATAACGTGTTTCATACTCATGGAGGGTGCGACTGATGTAATAGATAACTTGTTCTTTACCGCAAGCGTCCCGATGCGAGATCATGGCTCCCGTGAGCATGGTCACCACAGAGATATAAAGATAGAAAGGCTCCCTCGTGTGGAGGTGTAAGCACAGGTGGAGAAAGAAGATAAGCTTTGAGATCATCAAAGGCCTTTTGGCAATGCTCATCCCATTCAAAATGAACATTCTTACGAGGAGATGATGAAAAGGTTGACAACGGTCCGACAATTGTGAGATAAAACGACGCACCGATCAAGACGCCCTCGAGACTCATGAGTTGCTTTAAGTTAGAAGGGGGAGGCATCTCAAGGATAGCTTTTATTTTTGTGGGGTCTACTTCAATACCCCTAATGGAAATGATAAAACCTAAAAGTTTACCAGTGAGAACGCCAAACACGCACTTAGATGGATTTAGACGAAGACAAAAGTGAATAAGCCTCTCAAAGAGAGGTGCAAGAATGAAAAGATGATCCTGACGACATTTGGATTTACCGAGGAGATCGTCGACGTAATCTTCCACAGTTTTGTGTAAGAGATCATGGAAGATGTAGGTCATTGCTCACTGATAGGTTGCTCCTGTGTTCTTAAGACCGAAAGGCATGACACGATAACAAAAGGTCCCCCAAGGAGTTATGAAAGAAGTCTTATGTTGGTCTTCTGGTGCGATGAGAATTTGATTATACCCAGAGAAACCATCCATAAGAGAAAGCATCTCATGACCCGCAGTTAAATCCACGAGTTGGTCGATATTAGGTAGAGGAAAATCATCTTTTGGACAAGCAAGATTAAGATCCCTAAGTCGGTACAAATTCAAATTTTCCCAAAGAGCTTTAGTTACCGGTACTACATCGAAACCCATTGTGGATAATCGATGGGTTGATGAAGTTAGCCGAGAGCAAGCGCTGCAATTCTTCTTTAACAAGAAGGGCTACTCTAGGTGCATTTTACGCAATTTTTGTTTAACCGGTTTGATGTCGGGAAGAGTAACGATATCAGGACCACGATATCGGGATCGAGTCCTCGCATATCCTCATATGCCCAAGCAAAGGCTTGACGATGGTCGAAAGAAAAGTGGTAAAGTCTCCTAACTCCCGTGGATTAAGGGATTGGCCCGACCTTAATGATGCGAGGGTCTTTAGAAGTCCCTATATTAAGGTCGATAAAGGGCTTCATTGAGAAGCGTAGACGTGTCAAGGAATGGTTTTAGGAAGATAGGAATCCTCCCCCCTCAGATAGGTGAGGACAGAATCATCATCCGCACAAAGGATAGTGTTGATAGTAGGAGAGTCGCTCCAACTATTTCAGGGAAAATTAACGGTATGGAAGTGGACCTCGCATTAGTCTTATAGGCTAGTGGCCCTAAGGAAATGGTATTGACTAAAAAAAAAAAGTTAGACGGATGGAAATGGCGTCATCCACATCGAGTGATGCTTCCGACTTAGCGGAGAAGATGGTTCCTCAATAGGAAGAGGCTCATCGAGAACAAAGTGATTGGTGGCTTTTGAAAGAGGTTTAAATCCTAAACCAAATTTTTGATGTGGCTTGAGAGTTGGAATGGACGCGAGGTCATGCACACCTTGTTCATATTTACCTAAGCCAAAGCCCTTCCACGCGCATCGATATAAATAAGTTTTTGCAAACGTGGATTCTCAGTAGACAATCGAACCCCGTTAAATAAGGTTTGGTCCTAGGAGGAGAATCCAGGTGATAGTGAGGCGTATCAAGACCACCGTAAATGAAATTAGTCTATTGATTGGGTAGACCAATGGTGACGATGCGACCAAGACCTAGCTGATATTCAAAGTGTTGTTGTCTGGTCTACCATACTCACTAGGTTTGAGATGGGTCAAAAGAAAGGAGAGGAAGCTCTCCCAGTGAGAAACGCTGCAATGTCTCTTCTAAATTTTGTAAATCCGGTAGTTTGGTTACAGGTATGGAAGAAGATGAGGCCCCATCAGGAGAACAAGCATTTTCCTTTAGAGGGGCAGACTCTGTGGTCATGTCGCATTGCGCGGAAGGAAAAGGATCTCCTGGATGAGTATAGATTTTGCCCTCATATTGATATTTTAAGCATCGATGGAGGGTGGATGGGACACAATGCATCGCATGAATCCAGAGCGTCCGAGGATCATATTATAGTGGAATTTCCTTCAACAATGTAAAAGAGTTCGTGAAGCAAATTTCTTACCTACTCGAATGGGTAGACCACGCTCCTAAAGTAATCTAGCCGATCGTTAAATGATCAAGAGCGAAAGGCGGGGGTGACACTACGTTTTTTGGTAACTTAAGTTGCTCGAATGTGTGCGAGGAGATGACGCTTGAGTGCAGCACCACCGCCGATCATAATGCGTTTTAATGTAGTGTTGTCGATTTGGACTGTGATAAAGAGGGGAGCCTCCAAATCCTCAAGAAAGGGAAGGAATTTCTGAATCTTCAAAAGAAATGGTGGTTGATGGTCTATTCAATCCAACAACCATCTCGAAGGGTCAGCTCATCTCGAATTCACTCGCGATGCACGCAGATTATCAATCGAGCCTCGGCGATGTCATGAGAGGATCAATGAGGTCAAAAAGAGACATTTTGACCGAGCCCGGGTGAGTTGTTTCATAACACTCTCCTCAACCGACACGGGAATTTGAGCCCGAGGTGCAAGATTTAATAGAGACCCGAGGTCTCGGGGCTAATGAGGAAGGAGGAGATCCTTCGGGGGCTGCAGAAATGACAACCCGTGGTCGAGATGTTATAGATGAGGATGGATTATCATACTGTTGGGTTCTAGTGGCGATATGAATTATGTCGATTTGAGAAGGTGGAAGATCATTTGGAGTGGAATCACTAGAAGTAGAGGTCCGAGTAGATCGTCAGGGCTCGGGATGGAGCTAAGATGACAGAGATACTTGTTCCTCCTCCTCCAAAAAAAGATCACTTTCTTCCAAAAGGTCATTGATGACAGATCAAGAGCTTTACATCCCTCAAGATCATGACCCGGGTACGGTGGGTAAGCACAAATCAAATCGAGTTAAACCAGTAGGTTTAACTCCTTTAGGGTTATAGGGTTTAATCTGAGGAAGAGATATGGATGAAGATTGATAAGTTGGCGAAGGATTTCAATATAGAACCCGGTAGACAAAGATGAGGACAGAGATGATGAAGGCGCCTCTTTTACTTTAACAGACTACCGAGGTAAAAGAACCTGCATGTTAGGTTTGATACTCTTTTTAGGGATCATCTTATTTTTTTGACATCTGGAGGAGCAGCCTTGGGCACTTGAGATGGAAGTAAGTGAGACATGATTGATTTCGATGGAGGAGGAGCCCTAAAATAGATTTTGAAGATGATGGAGATGTGACAAGTGTTGTGGTCTTCAGAGATAAGGGAGGCTGCTTGGTCGAAACTAATGATGATTTAGATAATGTCGATTTAGATGAGGGAGAAGCTTCCAAAGTAGGTATAATCGAGAGGAACAGAGGGTGCCCTGTTTTTGTAACGAAGATGATGATTCCGATAAAAGAGGTGACGCTCTTTTTAGTAGGTAAGTCCACTTTTCGAGGTGCCGTGAAGAATGTGTCAGAGAAGAAGATGATGGTTTTGATAAGTTTGTAGAAGAAGACGCCTTCTCAACGGACAAATCCAATCTTTTATGAGGCGCAGAGAGAGATTTTTGTGGGGAAAGCACCAAGAGTCTTGATGGTTCAAATATGGGCTTTCCTTTTCAGTGGATGGTGACAATTTCAACCGCATAAGGTGATCAGAACCTTTTCGGGGAAGCAAATGGGGAGGTACCGATGACGCAACGTTAGATTTCGGTTGTCTCGCCTAAGTTCAGAACCGAGCGTATAGGTGTTGGTGCTACTTTTTAGATTTCCCTTAATAGGAAAAGTAGCATTGGTGATGGAAGAAGTGAGTGATGAAGAAGCAGCTCTTGCGAGGAACTACTTCTGCACAAGAATTATGGGTGAAACTACCGTAGGAAAGGAAACAGAAGAGTCAAAATCAAGACGCTTCCATCAAGTCAAGACAACTATAGGTACGTTCACCAATGGCATAGTCACAAAAAAAATGGGAGAAACAGAAGTAGATGTATCCACGGTGGAAACTCGAAGGGATGTAATTGCCTCGAGCATTGAAAGAATGTCTGACGATGAGACAGATGAGGATGACACTGTCTCGGGTATGGACGGAAGATCAGACAAAGAAGCAGAGAGAGGTGAATCCGTATCTAACAATGTTGGAATATTCAAAGACGGGCTATCTGAAGATGGTGGAATCCCAACGATTAACGAAGCGGAAGGAGGTTCTGATTCGGTCGATGTGTTCGCAGATGGCTTAGTTTTAGAAGAAGATTCTTCAGTAGAGATGAAGCTGATAGTATGAGTGTTTGGTTTTTGAGACTCTGAAGCATCATGGTTCGGGGAATGATTGGGAAAAGGTTGTTTAAAGACATCCAACGCTTGATTTGGGGGAGCATTTGGGTTATCCAGAATGAGCTCGCCTTTATCAATGAATTTCTGGACAAGATTTTTGAAGGTCTGACATCGCTCGATGTCATGACCTTTGGTTCTATGATAATGACAGAAGTCATTTTCCTATACCAGAATGGACGTTCTTGGCTTTCATCAATATTCCTAATGGGGGGAAGTTCGATCATGTGGACTTCCAACATTTTTTCCAGGATAGAAGCATATGATTCCCCCAACGAAGTGAAAGATCGAGATGACGAGGACCCTTTTCGAGAAGATGAGGAGTCTCTTCGTGGTGTTTGATTAGAAGTGTTATCGGCTCGTGATGTTTTTAATACGATAGCATTGGTGGATCCCTGATTCTTGTCTTTAGAAGTGGAAGGATTTGATTTGGTAAACCGAGAAAAATCTGGTTTAGATTTAGAGCGAAGTTTTAACTTCCCTTGTTCAATGGCGCGAGATTCAAGTTTGCGTGCCATCGTAAAGGCTTCTTCAAATGTATGAAAGGTCTGGATCCTTAAAGTGGAAGAAATATGATTAGCACAAGATCGAGTAAACAACTCGATCTGTTGGGATTGAGGAAGGGAGAAAGACAATTGGTTTATTATCCCTCTCCAACGAGCGACAAAGTCTGCAATAGACTCATCATCGAATTGATGAATGTTATAAAGATCTGTAATCGAGATCTTATGCGCGATATTTATTGAAAAGTTTTCAACAAACATCTAGGCCAATTGAGAGAAAGAAAACAAGGAATGTTGAGGAATGTTATTGTACTACCAAAGCAGACCTCGCTAGAGACATAGGAAAAGTACGGAGCATAAGCTCCCGATCCTCGACTATGAGGTAGCAAGCATGTTCAATGCTCGCAAATGCCGCTTGAGGGTCCTCCCGACTAGAAATTTTGAAAATTTAGGAAGTTCCCATTGGGAGGATAAGGCTTAAAAGCCACCGAGGGGTGAATGGGTTCATTACACACTTCTTCAAAAGAGTATGAAGGACGAGCCCCTTTGGTGGAGGCTTCCAAGTCTCGTGATTTTCTTGAAAAGAATTTGAACCACGCCGATTGAGGAGGAGGCACACCGGCATGTCCTACATAAGAAGCAAATGGTGGATGTTGTTGAGGTGTCAACGGGGATTCATCTCGTTGATTGATAGGATGATAAGAGGAGTAACCAGTGTTCTTCTGGGTGACGCCCGGTGGGGTATTTGTCATGAAGGAGCCTCGTATAGGCAGATAATAAGTGGTTGAGAAAATGAAGATGAGATAATAAGTGGTTGAGAAAATGAAGGTCGATGATGATTTGATTGACGAGCCTCGTGATTGGTGGACTCTATGCTTGTTGACCGAATCGAACATGATTGAGGAACATGGGTGCCGATTTGATTGACATATTGGGGGAACAAGACCTGAAAGAGGCTTTTTACTGCCGGATTAGTTATTAAGGGCGCCGATGCTAGAGGATGGGCGAAGGTCACTGTTGCTGGAACATTGGAAGAAAAACCCACTGGAGGACGAGAAGCAGGAACCAACTGACTAGTCGAAGGGGGTTGACTCATAAAGGGGTACTGACCCTGGGACACAATGGACGACATAGATGAATTAACAAAAATATGCGGGTACACAGACGCACTCATTATAGCCAGAGAAGAGGACCTCTCAGAAGTAGGTTGTGGAATAGTCGAGGTAACTGCGGCGTTAGGAATAGGTAAGACTATTTGAGAACTAGTCGATATGGTCGGTGGAAGAGAAAAAGGAGGCACAGGTGTGCCACCCTCCTCCATGGCTCGAGGTGAGAAAATGATGCTAACTGTTCTACAAAATCCTGGGATGGTTCACGAGAATAATCGTACACTTGCTGGATTGGTGGTCCCTGATCAGATATTTGAATAGACTTGTGTACTAGGTAGTCCATGAGGGCTACCGGATTGCGATCAAGGAGCGCCTGAAATTCAGGATCCCCGCGAGGAACATACTCTGAGTCAGAAGCAGATGATATTTCTGAAGGACTAGGGGAAGCTGGACGTGATGGGGTTGCTTTGGCCTGATAGAAAGGATTATATGACCAGGATGGGGAACCAACTAACAGCTGGTCCCGAGGAAGACCTGGGGGGTGCCGAAACATCCACACTAGTGGTGATCTCGGAGGAAGAAGGGGCTAATTGAGCCATTCTTCTAGATTGTAACCGAGTGATGACCGTCATAAACAAGCAGAAAAGAAGATTGACCTAACTAATGCACAGATAATTCAAGCAACGTAGGTGATTATCTCTTTTAAGTTTTTATGCTTTTAAGAAAGAAAATATTAGGGAAGGCCTTTTAGAACAGGAACTACTCATATAGCCAAACTAAGGATGGTTTGGGGGATGTTTTGGTGAGGAGTCCCAAAGGCACTTCAATAAAAGACCGGTACGTGGCTTGATATAGGGGCCTACCCCCGCACTTCACACACCGCTGCGATAAGGGAGTCGGGTGCTTTGCCAATATATACCATAACTTCCGTGAATTTATAGCATGCGCCCGAGTACCACGCGTAGGCTCTTCCTCTCGATGTCACTTCCAAGTAGGCGAGGCCAGGGAAAGAATTTTTGTTTAAATGCTTTATACCTAGTGATTTTGGCTTTGTGTGCAAGGGTGAAAAATAAAAATCAAATAGTGTCACTACCGATTTTGATCAATTTTCCAACCTAATTAAAACTAGATGAAAAACATACAGCAGAAATGACAAAGAAAGAGTTCTTTTTTAAGCACTTAAAAACGAAGTGTTTGATTTCGATGAAGACAAGTCAAACAGATTCTTTCCCAAATGCGATTAAATTCTTTTTAAGCACCAAAAATTGAAATGTTCGAATGTGATAGACCACAAACAAAGAAAGTTTTTTTTTTTTTTTTTTTTAGTTCCTAAAAAGGAGAAAACACCGTAAAAGAGAAATACCTGTAGATTTAGCTCTCCAAGGTGTGTGGACTTCAAAAAGCACGTTGTTGAGCTCTTCCCCTCAAACAATCCCACAAACAAGCAAAGTGCTCCGCAAGAAAAGGTTAAGCAAACACCAAACAAAATCCAGAAAGATATATCCAGATAATGGTGAAACGAAAATTTCTATTTTAAGGAACTAGAAAAATTTCAAGGAAATAACAATTTCATAAAGAGCAAGATTGAAACGATGAAAGGAAATGCTCAAGCAGCAAACTATAAAAATCAATGAAGAAAAAGAACAAAGCTCAAAACTAAAAAAAGAGATGAACTTACCAATAAGGGACTTTGGTCAGTCCCACCGGCATGCTGTAATGTTGATCAAGAATTTCACGCTTGTACTCCGTCCAAGTTAATGTACCAAACTAAACACAAAAACCTTGAAAACTCAAATGAAATTGATACCGATGGACAAGATCCGAAGATGTAGATGGATAAGGAAGCCGATGTAGATAAGACGGGCACACACGAGCAATTCTCCGCACAAGATCCAAGTAACTCTCGCGAGACACCGATGCTTGACGTAAAAAGACCACGTTAAAAGATATTTAGGTGGACTCCCCCGAGAAGCGGTCCGGAAGCGATAAGCTCCTCGGCGGATGTCACCACATTTTCAATTAAGTAAAGAAGCATACATGATAAAAGATGTACGTACAAGACTAGATTTTCTGATCAAAGTAATAAATAGAATCTAAACAACAGACAGAAAGCAACAGAAAATAGGGAACTGTGAAAACAAAGCTGGATTTGTGTTACCTGTGTCCTTTTACCTGTCTCGCAGGATGATCGATCGCGATTATGTAGAATCGGGCGCGATCGTATCGGGACGCGCGATCGATATAGATCGGCGATCGATCGTCCAGATCGGGTCGACGATCGATATAGATCGGCGTCGATCCGAGACAAAGTGTGAGAAGATTTGGGAATCGAAAAACGAAGGCAAGATCGTCAACGTCTGCTGGATCTGCAGAAGCCGAGAGATACTGGCAAGGCTCCACCTGTGCTGGATGCAGGAACAGAGTCACCAGAAAATCAATGGAGACGTGTGATGTTGATGTGATAAGAGCAGAGTAACGGTGCTCCTCTCAGGGATTGATTTGGACAAGATCCACTCTCATTCGATAGATAATGTTCACACTTGATGCTCAAAGATCTCTCGCTCTCTCTCTTACAATCTGTCTCTCTTCTCCTCTCTCTGTCCTCTCCGTAACCGAGTTCTGGGCTCTATTTATAATCGGCGCCGCTCCGAAAAATCGGCGTCGACCGAGTACCGGTCGGCGCCGATCATGGAACAGACTCCCGATGGCCAAAAGGAGTGATTTCTGGAAAGATAAGAGTGATCCCTCCACCTCAAATACGGGAAATATCCCGCTTTGGGAGGAGGAGAAATAGGGGGGATATATGGATAGAATAGATATGGGGTAGATAAGTGGTTAGGATACATGTGAAAAGGTGTAATTAAATAGTTAATATTTAATTACTCACGGGTAAAACATAATGGGGTGAATTAAACTTAGGATAGGTGTTTAAATCACAAATTGAATAATACCCCAAGGGGATAGTGGTGATATAATGAAATAATTTGATTAGTACATGTAAATGAAATAGTTTTAAAGCTTTAACAAAAAAATGTTTTGGGATTAGGATATTTTTGTCATCCCCATGCAAAGGTTTTGAGGAGTTTTGGTGCATGGATGAAGGTTTTTGGCTAGGCCGACCTACTTGGGTCATATATGACCTTTTTAATGGATGCAATTGAATGTTCTAATGTTGTATGGGTCAAATTTATGATGAATTACACCAATTTATGTTGGTGAGTGGAAAAATCGGTAACATAAAGTAGATACAGATGTGTATATGATGTGCATGAACATGTAGGGAAGTGTGTCAAGGACTAGAAAAAGTGTGGAATGATAAAAATATGGAGGAATGTGGAAACTATAGATGAAAAATGCGCAAATAAAAATTGATGAGAGTGAACCTAGGGCAAAACACGTGTGTGTAGTTGTTGTATAGTGTAGTGTACCTACATAAAAGTGTGATGTGTGTGCTATAGTGTACTACCACACAATGTTGTTGTTTTTCCACCATTTGACTACTTGTTTCTTATATAGCCAAACCTACAAGGAGAAAATGATCAAGTAGTCAAATATGTATGTATGCAAGTGTAAAAATGCTATGTAAAAGATGTATGTGTATGAAAAATATGCAAATGTGAATGGAAAATGTAAATGGAACATGTGCACTCGATCCATGTTGGGAAATAATGTAGAAGGATATCATGTACTGTGAGGTTTTTGGGAAATCTCAAGCCATAGGATGAAGAAGTTTAGGGAGGAAATTCTCTGTGTCCTCCAAGCTCTAATTGCTTCCTTGAATGTGTGTAAAGATCTCTATATCATCCTAGTTTTTGAGCAATCCAACGCCAATGACTGAAGTAATGTAGGAGGCACACCCACTTTAACCTCTAAGCCCGTAACTACTTCCCGTAAATGCTAAGGACACCATGTCATGCAAAGGTCATTGTTTATGGATATCGTAGACTAGTCCGAACCCACTCGTTGTATGTAACCTACAATACCAAGGGCAAAAAGTGCACCGAACTCGAACTGGTGTAAATACACTATGTAAGTAGAAACCCCAAATGATTCCCCCTCTTTAAGGGCACATGCAACGTCATCGATAGAATACATGCATCCCCAAAAGAGGGCCACCCGCATGTATGATGAAAAGTACTTGGTAAAAACCAAGGCATGTAAAAATAAGAATACTATCCAAAGACAAGTGTAAACACTCATGCATGAAGAAAATAATGTATAAGCTACGCAAATAGTGTAAAAACTACCAAAAATGTAATGTAAACATGCAAGAAAACAAATATGATGCAAAAAGAGGGTTGCAAACATGGGAAATCACTCATGACATGAAAAGACACGCAAGGCCATCATGACCTCAAACAACAAACAATTGTGCACACCAAACATAGGGCAATGTCTCGCAAACAATATCAAACAAAGGCATAAAATAACATACAATGTAATAAACAAGTATGGAAACAAATATCCCTGTATAACAAATTCTTCAAATGAAGCACCCGTTAGCATGTTAGAAAGATATATAATATGTCAAGAGTGTGTATAAGTGAGTAATGTAAATTGCTAAGTATAAAATGGAACAATAACACCTGGAAGAGATGAATGTGGATAGCTCTAATGACCAAAGGTGTAGGAAGGGTAGAAGGTGAACATCCATGCTATGTGTAAGAGACCTGTATCTATGATCAAAACTAGAAAAATACATGAATGCGCATGTGTGGATGATATGGATAAATGAAATATAAGTAATCTAGCTAACATGTGTAGTAAAGTGGCCATGAACAAGGAAAATTAAGCAAGAATAAAAGGAACCATAATATGCAATATGTGTGGATGGATGAACTAGAATGCAAGATGGACTGATAGGAGCCGCATGCCCCCAGTGAATGTAAGTGTATGCAGTGAGGTTTATTTTTTTCCCCCTTGGTAGTCAAGAATGAACTGTAAACGAGAGTGTGTCATCAGGAAATGGTAGAGTAGTGTGTTTATCGTGTCTAGCGCGCTGTGATAAATGTGTATATACATAGTGGTGATGACATATGACATGTAGAATATATGTGCGTGGGCCCTATAGCCTAACCGTATACCATGATGAGATGAAATGTGGAGTGATAATTTATCCGTAAGTGTATATCGTTATAAGATGAATGACTGAGTGATGATTTATCACTAAGTGTATATCACGTTAGGTTCACCAAAATGATTACTTTAAATTAACTAAATTAATGTAGTAAATGATAGTTAATCTAATCCAGGAGGACATATAACACAATAAGTAAATGCACTAAGAAAATATGTAAATGAGATAATCAAGCAAACTAATAAAATTAGAAACCATAATGTGCGAGAAGGGAAAGGAAAGAACTTAACGATAACGCATGACTATTGGACTATGTCGCAGTGATGAATAGAAAATGATAAAGTAGGAATGACTATGCAAGAGTGCCGACAAAGGTGAAGCTTGAGGATTTAACCAAATAGGGCGCTTAGAGGAGGAATTGGGTGCCTATGGGCACTCTGGTCTACAATCTGGGTGCCTTGGTCTATGTGAAAGCTCTAAATATGATCCTCGTAGGGTCGAAGGTAATCTAGAATATTTATTACCTATCACATCAATTTCAATGTATTGCGCCGAATGCTTTAAATATTCCAATGGGAAGAAATAACCTGCAAAAGACCAAAAGGAAGTATCACAACCCTAAAAAAGAAATATGCAAATGAATGAGTTGGACCGACCTTGGATGACACAATAAGGGCTTACTCATTGAGCGTTACACTACATTTCAGACCCGGATGTAGTTTTGGTGTGTGTGTGTGTGTGTTTTTGTGCCCTAGGTGCTCTTGTGCCAGTCACACTTTGTGAAATAATGAGAAATAACTAAATGTATAAAATTTAATATAATATGTGCATGGAATAGAATATAATAGAATCCCTCACCTAATGAAGTGTGATGTAGATGTCCTAGCTTTTGCCTTGATGATGGAGCTATGTGGATGCCAATGCAATAGATGGATGCAACTCTAGATGGAGTGATAGTAGTGTATGATGCTAGGTCCCTCATTATGGTCTCATAACTTTATATTTATATGGTTCTATTGCTCTAATTTCATAATTAACCTTGAAAAGGCCGACTAAAAGAAAGATGAAGATGAAAAATGGCTAGAAGAGACCCAAAAAGTGGAGGAAAAGTATAAAAGGGACCATGGCTCCCGCAGTGCAACCAAGGCGCCCATAGGTGCCCCTGTACTAAATATGGGCATCCCAGCTAAGGCTAACATATCATGGAATGTTAGAAAATGGATGGGCATGTGGGAGTAATAGGTCACAAATTATGAAATTAAATAAACAAAATGGTCAAAGGAAGGGGTTAATTAGTATTTTCTTAACTCAAGAACCTTCTAAATAGTAGTATGAGACCTAGATAAATAAATTGTATAAAGTGCATGATTTTGTGAGGGACTAACCTCTTTTGGTTCTTGATGAAGAAAAGTATATTTATGTGCTTCTTTAGTTCATTTTTGAAGTAGTTCTCTTGGGAGAAAAGTGAAACCTATAAAAAAGTGATTTGTAGGTATGTGTGCATTATTTAAAGGCTGAGGAAGAGAATGAAAGTTTGATTAATGATTGCGAGCATGTGTGCAAGAAGTTAGAGCTAAATAAAGATCAAGAAGAAGAAGATAGAGTAAGTTTGAAGACATAGTGTTTGAGCTAGGGTTTGTGAGATGAATATGTGATCTCCATCAGTTGTGAAAGCATAAAATTAGAGATCAAATATCTTCAGTGGATGACTTGGTGCTTAGTTATCATAGGGGGTTGTATCCTCCTTGTAGAGTGGGTGCTTCACTAAATTAGGGGTTGGTACGCCTTATAAGGGTTGTGATATATTAAATAAGGGGTTGGTGCTCCTTATGGGGTTGGTGCCTCACTAAATTTAAAACATGAAAATATAATATTTTGTTTTAGTGGGTTTTCTTCCCATGATGGTTTCCCACTTAAATCTTGTGTTTATGAGCTTTCTTATATGTGTTATGGTTCTTTAAATGCATTGCACACACTTAATATGCTATGGTTGAATGTATGTGAATGGATGAATGTTATTAATTACTGAAACTAATGGTAAATGAAATAAGGAATTTATAGGACTGATTCACCCCCCCTCAGTCCATTGTGCTTCCAACATAGCTCATTGAATAAAATGTTAATGACAAGAGTATGATACTTATCTTTCACTGTGTATTTTTCGAGCTCCCTATAGTTTGGAAACATACACCAAACTTAATTCTTCTTTTGTATCATCACCACTAAAGAAGAGTAAGAACTCTGAATATGGTGAAAAATACTTGCTTCTAACATTTTCTGGGCCATCTTTTCAATCTCATTCTTCTATAGATAAGGGTGCATATAAGGTCTAATATTGGGGGATTGGCTTCCTGGTATAACCAAATAACATGATCATGATCTATTTTGGGAGGAAACCCTTTCAGCATATGCCCAAAAATGAACGAGTGCTTATAGATCTAATGCTATGTGACCTTTCAATGGATGAGCTTTGAGTGAAAATGTAATATCCCCTTCCCATTCGAATACATTTGGCCTATTTTGTCAACCCGATGGCCAAAGGAAACATATAAGGGTGATTTAAGTCATTATTAAAGTGTCATTAACAAAAGAAAAAAAAATAGAGCACTTATAATAATTTATATGACTTAATAATTATTAAATCTAGGATGGAAAATGCCTAAATATAAATTGTTATCCATTCTAGGTGAAATGGAGACTTGCCTTAGAAGGGGGAAAGGGAACTTAGAAAGGATAAAATCCCATTTCAATATGTATTCTCTCTAGGAAAAATGAAACCAACTTTGGGAGGGAAAATAATTAGTAAATTTCTTTTGTATTCTCCTTAAGGGAAAAGGAGAATTTTCCTAAGAAGGGAAATGGTGGGTAGAAATTGGATAGAGAAAATCATTTCATGATGATTGGACATTATGCAGGTTGTTTTGGGTCTCTTCTTCCTTTACAAGGAGATGTCGACTTGAGGGGAAGGCATTCTATGATCATTCTACAATTTTTGATTTATGACTTAAGATTATAACTTTTGCATAAAAAATTCTAAGGATGAAAACCATCCATATTTTCCCTCTTGTGGAAGAAAACCACAAGAGTAAGTGAGGAATTTCCATTCAAGAAGTTCTATTGAGCTTACACATTTTTAGTCATTTCCATTAGTTGTATGCGAAGGATTTTTTGCAGATCTTTGTTTAGGGGATTGAAGAATAAATTGCAGCAGTGGTTCCTTATTGTTCTAAGGATGAGCAACCCACTTTCTTGCAGATTTGGGTGCTTTGGAGGTACTTACAAATATCATTTGCATTGATATATGATAATATGATTTTATAAATTAAAGTAGTCAGTTTTTTAGTAATTTTGGGTCACTTTTAGTTCGATTTTCAGACTTGTGCATGACAACGTGTTTGTAGAATTGAACTAATTAATTTCATTCCTATCTTGCATAAAAAATATGTGTTTAATTCATATTATAGCCTCATAATTTCATGGGATCAAATATGAGTGGAATTAATTCAATGTGAATGCTGATTAGTATGGTTTTCTCATCCAACCCTAGTCACATTTCTCATAGAAAAATCAGATTTGCATTACAAATAATTACTATCTCTTTGGAAAATTTATATTTGATGTTTGGATTTATTACAAATCCAACTAGGGGAAAAATTAGTCCCATTGGGGACATTACTGATGGTACTGTGAGTGTGAAATCCTCCCAACCTATGAAGGAGAGGAAAAAGTAATATCTGTATGCAAAGATGAAGTGGACCAAAGTTCCTTTCTTTGATGAAATGGAGGAGATATGTGCCAGATGTTGGTTAAAGAAATTTTAAAAACATTTGTGTTATAAGCCTATGTGTCAAGATGATGCCCTCAAGCTCATCTCTATGTACATGGCTGGAGAAACACATAAATAATGGCGTCAGTTGTTGAAGACGCAAGGGGTTGAGTCCATTGATTCACTTGTATGTTTCTCACAAAGATTCCTAGAGAGATTTGATGTGCAGGTTGAGCAAGAAATTGAAACCATGAATTCTACACCCACAAAGGAGGAAAAACAAATATGCAACCAAAGGAAGAAGAAGAAACTTCTAGAGAGAAAGGTATGGTTTCAATTGAACAAAATAATTGCATTAGTGAGGAAAATAAATTCATATATGCAAGTAAGGAGGATGTAATGGAAACTCTAAAAAAGTGTGAGGAATGGAATAGTAGAGCTAGAGCTACTAGGTTGATAGCCGCTCAAGAAAAAAACACATACACGAGTTTAAGGAACATAACTCTTCATTCGTGGAAAGGAAAAAGGAAATCATGGAACATGAATCTTAAGTTATAAGTTCATTGGTATATATTGATGTTCCTTTGGTTTCTAATGATTGTGCGTGGCAAAGTGTTGTATAAAATTCAGATTTACATAAGGATGAGGTTGGTAACTCAAGCTCAAGCCATTAATAGGGTTCATTTTAAGAAGCCTCTAGTAAATTGGAGGTGGAAAATCCTCGAAAAATATACCTGGAACCACTTTTTCCGGAAAGACAAATTTTCTAGGATTTCGTAGTAAAAATTCACCTATTATTTTCTTAAGGGGGAGCACTCAAAATTTTTTTAGTGTCGGGAAAAATAAGGTTTTCATGTCACACGATAATAAGCCTTGATGTTGCGTGACAACAAGCCTTGCTTTCACACAATAAAAAGCCTTCTTTGTCCGCACAACAACAAGCCTTGCTATCATGCGACAATAGGGTTTGCTGTCCAAAACCCTCTTGTCATGTGTTAACACCTTCTCTTGTCACACGTCAACAACACTATATTATCACCCGTATGGAAATGAAAATCTTCCTTGTCACGCGTCAGTGACACTTTCCTATTGCAAGTTTGCAATAACTAGTCTGAGACTCTGATCCACACTTTGTCTGCTTGTAATTTACAATTAATTTAGATGGTACCTCAGTAAGTTACTAGTATACTACTAGGTGAATTACCTATATTTATATAGGAGTAGTTTTCAATGGTAGGTGAATCCAACCCCTAAAATTATTTATACTAGAAATTTTAGGTGAACAATACACTGACCTACTCCAAAAAAATTGCCTTTTCAAATTTTCCTAAAATTGAATATTCACCAAATTATGAATATTCACCACTAAAAATATACCTGGCCATGAGGATAATACATACATGTGTGCACATTAAGGTGTGGATGATTGCATGACAACCAAGAGTGTGATTGGAGTTGTCAAAGAAGAGCAGATTTCACAAGAGGTGATTGTAGAAGAGAGGGGTATAAAATTGCAGCAGTTGTATGTTTATTGTGCAAAGAAGAGAGACCTACCTTTTGGTTGATTTAAAGTATTTTTCAAGGATATTCATGTCTGATTTATGTTTCCATCTGTTAATTTTATTGTTATGAATAAAGCAACTAGTTTTCAGTATATTTCCAGTCCAAAACCCTAGGGTCGAGTTGGAGTTTTGGATATTTAGGGAACTTATGGTGGTCATCTGCATGAATGGGTAATATTATTGCATTCTCCTTAATTTTTGAATCCGTGCATAGTTTATTTTTTTGGATCGAAGCATTTTTGAGGGAGTTATGACTTTTGAAGTTTCCATAATTTTCTGCAGACTGGGGTTTCAAATAAATTTATTTCAGTCATATTTACATCAGAAATCTGAATATTTTACTTGATTTGGGCCTTATAAAATCAATAATTTTGTTTTGAATAAGAAAACTTAAGTATAAGGGATGATTTAGTAGAGTTTCATACTTTACCCTAGTCGCACTTTTCAAATAAATTCCAGCCTCGCATAATAGTGACTAAAAATATATTTTTATAAGTTTCTTTGGTGTTGGATTTTCCCAAAATCTAAGTGAGGTAAAAATTTCATTTGGAGACATTATAGTGGGGAATTTCCTCTGAGGCTGAAAACGCTCTTAGAGAATGTGAAGGATCTCTACACAAGGGATCCTATTGTGCTTGCAAGGATATTTCGTTATTTGCGAGTGATTGAATGAATTTAAGAAAATTTTGTGGCATAATCCTATGTGTCAAGATGATGCCCTCGAGCTCATCTCTAGATACATGGCTAGAGAAGCACATAAATGGTGGTGTCATTTGTTGAAGACCCAAGGGGTCGAATTGGTTGATTTAATTGTAGATTTCTCACAGAAATTTTGAGAGATATTTGATGTGCAGGTTGAGAAAGGAAACAAAATCATGGAGTCTACCAAATCAGATCTACACTTGAAGAAAAATTAGGACATTGCGTATTCCACCATGCAAGAAGAAGAAGCTCCAAAAGGTATGGTTTCCATTGAATAATGGTGTTAGTGAAACTTTTCTTGCTAGAGAAATTGATAATAAACATGAAAGGAAATTCATACATGCAAGCAAGGAAGACATAATGGAAACTCTAAAAAGGTGTGAGGAATGGAATAACAGAGCTAGAGCTACTAGATTGATAGCCACTCAAGCGAGACAACACCTACAAGAGTTCAAGGAAAAGATGTGGGCAAATGATGCAAGGGAGTCTACACCCACGAAAGAAGATTGTATAGAGCAACTTGCACATGAGGAGGAGCCTCACATGGACACTTGTGTGGAATTACAGGCTACTGCAATTTCCAAACCAACAACTCATGACAAGCTGATTGGTGAAGAATTTCAGCTCTTTATGAACCAGGGTGACATCATAAGGTATGATACAAGTGAGATAGTTTCATATATGCAACATTTTCAGATTTTTGTTGAAAAAAGTGATGATCTAGATGATGAAATATGTGATTTGCATTATGAAATGCCTTGGGTTCAACCATGTATATATGAGCGACTATTTGATGAAATATGGTGGCAAGTTTCAACTCACTTGACAGTACAAGGGCCCGAGTGGTAGAGAACTTCAACATGTTTTGTCTCTTGTGCATGGCACTTGGACAAAAAAAGTTACAATTGCTTGAGGGCAAGAAATTTTGGGAAGCGAGGATTGTAATATCCCCTTCCCATTTGAAGACCTTTGGCCTATTTTGTCAACCCGATGGCCAAAAGAAACATATAAGGGTGACTTAAGTCATTTTTAAGTTATTATTAAGTGTCATTAATAAAGGAAAAAAATAGAGCACTTATAATAATTTATACGACTTAATAATTATTAAATCTAGGATGGAAAAGGCCCAAACATAAATTGTTATCCATCCTAGGTGAAATGGCGACTTGCCTTAAAAGGGTGAATGGGAACTTAGAAAGGATAAAAGCCCATTTCACTATGTATTCCCTCTAGGAAAAATGTGACCAACTTTGGGAGGGAAAAATAATTATTAAATGTCTTTTGTATTCTCCCTAAGGGAAATGGTGACTTGTCCTAGGAAGGGAAATGGAGGGTAGAAATTGCATAGAGAAAATCATTGCATGTTGATTGGACATTTTGGAGGTTGTTTTGGGTCTCTTCTTCCTTTATAAGGAGAAGTCGACTTGAGGGGAAGACATTCTATGATCATTCTACAATTTCTGATTTGTGTCTTAAGCTTGTAGCTTTTGCATAAAAAAATCTAAGGACAAAAACCCTTAGTATTTTCCCTCTTGTGGACGAAAACCCCAAGAGTAAGTGAGGAATTTTTATTCAGAAATTGTATTGAGCTTACACATATTTTTAGTCATCTCCAATAGTTGTACGAAAGAATTTTTGCAGATCTTTGTTTAGGGATTGAAAATTGTAATGCCACGCTGGGCATGAGGTTCCTTTTCTGCGGCCTGCCTGGCGTGAAGGAGAAGCTGTTCCGTGGGAGGGTGTTGTTTTGTTCTTTTTGGCAAGTGGTGTGTGGTTGGGCGCCTCCACCAACTATCTTCATTTTTCAAACATACTAACTGTCACCAACCTACCATAATTTATACCCTGTCACCTCATTTTGACCTGCTCCTCCTTGGCGTGTTCTGGACAGTGGATTCATTGATGGTGAAATGAAGGTCTATCGCCTGACGTTGCAAGGGTGGGTGTGGGTCTCCAAAAATCGTGTTGTACAGCAGCTTCAGTGGAGCGCAGAACTGAAATTCTCCTCGGAAAGTGCCGTGAGGAAGTTTTTGGCGATATGCAGCAGCTACAGGGTAGAGAAGTAAACTTATCTCAGAAAATCAGTGGCCCAGAGAGAGATGAGTGCGACAGCTGCTACAGGTCGAGCCCAAGGAACCGTTGGTGTTGATCCTGATGTTCTGGTTGCACGCGACCACAGTGGAGATCAGTTGTTGCAAAATCTTGCAGACTATCCCTTCTCCTGTACATGCGAATCCAATCTCTCCTTCCTCGTGTGCCTTTTTCCTTCTGCTCTGCCCGTGGGTGAGGGCCTGTTAACACAAAATATGGACGTGGCTTTCTGTTGTCTCCTGATGCATTTTGGGGGAAAGGAGCGAGAAAGTGGTCTGGGTTGTCTTCTTTTGGATGCATCGTATGAACATTAGCTGTGATGTTTGGAAGGATTACTTATCCTTGAACTTGTATTATGGCCTGAAAAATTCATTTTCTTCTCTTACTTCCGAGACGGGATGTGGGTGTTATTTGTTGGTTTGTTTCCTTCCTGAGTGGTCGAAGATGATTAAATTTAACCGGTTCATATGTTCAGAGCCTGTAGGGTTATACGCCTGGACTATTTTCCTTTTTCTTTTGGTCATTTTATTGTCGGAATACTTGGGTATCTATAGCAGGAAAATATATAATGTTCCTTTGTTTTTCATCCCTGTTTGCGTTGTTGGATATGCCGTTCTGCTTGTGCGCTCCAAGTTTATTGTTAGTAAAAATGTTAATGGAGGAATTTTTTTCATGGCAAATGAATCCACGCTCACATGACTCAGACGGGTATTATAAAAGGCAGGCTTGTGGAAAATACGTTGATAAACATGTATGTCAAGTGCGGAAGCCTGGTAGATGCTCGGAAAGTGTTTGAAAAAATGTCTGAACGAGATGTCTGCTCATGGACTCTGATGATTACAGGGTTTACACAGAATGGATATGTCGATGAAGCTTTGCAGCTGTTTAAGAAAATGCCTCAATCAAATGTTGTGTCTTGGAATGCGATGATAACAGGTTTCGTACAAAAGGGGTTTGTTGATAAAGCCCTCAAGCTTTTTCAGGAAATGCCTCAAAGAGAGGTGGTTTCATGGAATGCCATGCTTGCGGAATTTTCTCAGAATGGGTTTGTTGATGAAGCTCGTAAACTCTTCCAGGAAATGCCTCGACCAAACTTGGTTTCATGGAATGCAATGATTGCGGGATTCACACAGAATGGGCACTTTGAGGAGGCGCTGATGTTTTTTCGAGAAATGGAATTGGCAGGAGTGAGGCCAAACTCAAAAACCTTTGCCTGTGTCTATGCAGTTTACCGGAATGGTTATTGTTTCTTTTGCGTGGTATTTGGGACACCGTGTGGGTGAGAAGCATGAGTTTGGTGGAGAAATAATTTTGGGACTGCTTTTAGAGAAGGGGTCACTTGCAGACGGCATGGCCATGAGATATAGTGTTTAAAACAGGCATGATAAGCCCTAACCCTCTCTCTTAATGATTTATTTCTTTTAGCATTTAGATAAATCAATATCTGCAACTTTGTTCGAATGCTGTAGATGTGGGTTTCTTTTGGAATGTGGATGTGTTTTTGTTTTACTAAATAGATAGCGTTTGGACTCTGGATATCATATAACATGTATTTACACATATTGAATCCTTCTTGAAAGAGATGCTAAAAAAGAGACGAGTTTTCCAAATGAATTTTAATCATAATTGCATGAACTGATCTCTCCTCCTTTACAGTCTATCTTATTTACTATTTGAGTAGAAGAAATCTCAACATCAATTCTTGCCTGTTGATCTTATAATGTTGGGTTATCTTTTGCCTTGATTCTCCCTTTGAATGATGGTTTCTGTAGGAAATATTACGGAGCGTGAATGAGGTTTATAATTTTGCTTGTATTGTTTATATTATGTAGAACATGGCTTGAAAAAAGGAATTTCCGATATGACTGTATTTGGGTTTTACTGTGGATTTATAATAATATAAACTCCCATTGGGATTGGGGGCTTCTATTTGGGAAGAGTCATACTAGTTTAATTGGTCTTTCTAGATAGCTCCATCTGAGTCATTCGATTATCATTTACCTTGGGGATTATGGGAAACCCCTCACCAGACCCTCTGCTATTATTAGTGCTATGAGCTTATTATTAGATTGGAACCCTCCTGAAGCATGTGTTAATGGGTTTTCTATGACCTTTACGTACATGTTATGCACGCAAGTCATAATCCTGTGAGGATAATTCTTTGGCTTAATTTTTGAGGCACTACTTGGACCTTTGGATCGGTTAAAGTAATATTGGATGCATCGAGATTCTTCAAGTTTGATTGATTTGTGATGCCCTCATGCATACGAATTCAGGCAACGCTTGAAAAATAAAATTTTAAATTTATCTTATACTTTGACCTGGAAGCTTGTCGAAAGACTTTTGGTAGGAAAACAGATGAATAGAGAAGTTAAGATAACTACCCTAAATTGGAGTCATGCATAGCCTTAAGTAAAGGTGACAGCTACCATAATGGAACTGTGCTTACCATGTATGACAGTAAGGATATAAGTCCACCTGAAATATTTTTAACTTCATTTTATAGAACAATTATTAATACCCATAGATTGGGGTATGCAAGTGGAGGTTGAATTAGATAATAGGGTATATTATGTTATCAGGTAACCGGTAAGGATAAATATGTTATTTCAATGCTTGGTTAACGAGTGGAATAATTCTGTTATTTACGATGATTATTATGTTTAGCTAAAAATTGATACTCGCATCTTATTAGGAGTTGAGATAATGTTGATACTTGCATTCATAGTGGCTTGGGCTGCGCTTGCATATCTTAGCTAGTCAAATGTATCTTTGGCATATTACCGACAGATGACAGTATTGTCGGTCATAACTCATTCTTATGAGTTGGACTCTTTTACTAGAAGAAGTATATAAAGACATGGAATAAGCAACCAAAAGGGCACCTAAATAATACATGAACCTGTGGATTGGTGGAATCCTTGGTAATATAAGTATAATCTTAAAATTGCGGGATAAATATCTAAACTATACTTACATACCACTGATTATCTATGAAGGTTTGATACTTGGGTAATATCGATGAACAATGTAAGATTGATACTTGTATTTAATATTTAAACTTAATGTCGTTGGTGCTTTTATTTAATTGAAAGATAATCTTGTTAGACACTTATATATGTGAAGTAGGTCGAGGGTATTAGGTGAGCGTCATTATTATTTACTGTAATTTAAGTATGATTAATTGCATGATTAAGGTTGTTTATCTAGTCTCTTAGAATGGTGTTCTTATGTAAGCAGATCTTAAGGAAGTGAACATTAATGAGTATGAAATGTATTATCATGAGATGTGCAGTTAAGTTTTAAATGTATGTTAGAAATTATTTGATAAGGAGTATTGCAAACTTTCATTTATTTAAATACTAGATGGCATAAGTTATTAGGTGAGGTTTATATCTTATCATGCTCAGTTCTAGCGAACTGACTCTAGATAATATTTGTGCAGATGGATTATGCGAGTAGATTAAAGAAAAGAGTGTAAAAGTTTCATCAGTTCAAAATTATGAAGTTCTTGTAGAAAGTTCAATGCGTTGTAAATTTTGTAACTTTGCTTGCAAGGAGTTTAGAAGATCTCTTGCCGTTGTATGTTTGGAAAAACTACGTGGTGAAGTGTTCTTTCCCTTTTTTGTTGTTAGACTAGTTACTTACCTTGGTGAGATATGATATTCAATCATTACATTGGCATAAGTATTGTAAAACCTTGTTTTTGAGAATAAAGTGTTAAGTCAAAACTCTCTGACACCTTGTAATGATGTGATATAAGTAAAATTAAATGGAATGGTTAACCCTTATAGAAGTTAACTAAAATATGTGTATTCAGATAAATTAATATAGAGATGACTTACTTGAGAACAAGAGATTCCTGAAGTACTCAAAGGTGAAACTATCCTTGTAAAGTAAATTTTTATAAATTGATATCCCTAGCTAAACTAGTGAACACTACTCTTTTTGGTGAACGCCTAAAACAAGCTAAAGGAAAACAATAGTTAGTTTCTAATAAGATTTAACAAGTAAGAGAAGGAAATTTAGAAACCACACAAATTATCTTTCAGCCTATTTGAAAGTAAGTAGTTTCCTTTGGATAAACTCTTTCAGTTAAGCCTAAGTAAAAGCGTTAATAATTACGTATAAAACCCCAAGCTCCAATTAAACCTTGGTAATAACTAATGACGTCTTAAAGAGGAATTTAACTCGACCTAATCTCCTTATCTCTTTCCCAGGATACTTTGTAAGTTCCTCTTGATTTTGTTGAACACGAATTCTTGTTGTAGCAAGGTAATGAACAAGTTCTAGTAGCGTAAGTATGGACAGATAGCCTTGTGGAATTTAATTATTCCCTTTATTAAATTAATGGAACTAAACAATTCTATTGTCGTAAAGTGAAGATTTTAAGTGAACTTCTCTACAGTGTATAAGAAATTAGCTCAGTTGGTAAGATGAATTTGTGCGAATCAT
This sequence comes from Taxus wallichiana var. yunnanensis, assembly GCA_018340775.1. Classification (NCBI taxonomy): domain Eukaryota; kingdom Viridiplantae; phylum Streptophyta; class Pinopsida; order Cupressales; family Taxaceae; genus Taxus; species Taxus wallichiana. The sequence continues at coordinate 87,547,453 of CM031237.1, read as the reverse complement.
TTATTGAATCCTTTTGATAGGTGTGATCATTTCCGTGTTGCCTTTACGGCCATCCTTGTATTAAATTGTTCACAGTGTTAGTTGCATCCTTGGTGACGACATGTTGCGTCATGTTATGTGTCAAGTAAGTAAAAAAAAAGTTATCCTGTATTTCTCTGTGTTGTATGTGTTGGTATCTTGTCGGATGCTACAAAATAAATTGCACCGGTGGTTCCTTATTGTTCTAAGGTTGAGTGACCCACTTTCTTGCAGATTTGGGTGCTTTGGAGGTACTTAAAAATCTGATTTGCATTGCTATATGACTATATGATTTTATAAATTAAAGTTTGTTGATTTTTCAAGTAATTTTGGGTCACTTTTAGTTCCATTTTAGACATGTGCATGGTAGTGTGTCTGCAGACTTGAATGAATTAATTGCAGTCTTGTCTTGCATCAGAAATACGAGTTTAATGCATATTTTAGCCTCATAATTACATGGGATCAGATCTGGGTGGAATTAGTTCAATGTGAATGCTGATTTGTATGGTTTTCTCATTGAACCCTAGTCACATTTCTCATAGAAAAATTTGATCTGCATAGCAAATAATTGCTATATCTCTTTGGAAAATTTGTATTTGATGTTTGGATTTATTACAAATCCAACTGGGGGAAAAAATAGTTCCATTGGGGACATTATAGAAAATAGTTGTGCCACAAATGCAAATGCTTTAAGAATTATTTGCATTTGATGAGAACTTACCAATTGTGGATATTTTTCCTTCATCCATCATAGCTCAAAATTTTTCCCTTCAAAATGGATCCTCATGAACAAAACTTGGAAGTTCATCTCAACATTTTTAAGGTAGTAAGACATTGGACCCCTAATACAATGTATTCTCCCTTGATTGAAATGATATGTACATGGGGCCTTTTAATAAGTAATCTCCCGTAGATAGTAAGACATAGGACCAAGAGAAAAATTCCTTCCATGAGACCATACCCTTAATGCCACAAGTCTTATGAATATTTGTAATTGATAAGAATAATATATGATTTTGTAATGTCCACAAACAAATATTGTTATAAAACTTTTGATCTTATATTCTTCAAATATTGTTATATTCCTAATTAATCAAGTAATAATTAATATTTGAATTTTTAAGAAAATAAGGTTAGATACAAAGTAGATGTGGGGCAACTTCATTCATTTAGATAAATCAATTAAAATGATTAGTTAATTGTTATGATACTAAACTTTCATATGGCATGTTATGAATACAAGACAATTTCATCAAATCAAATAAAAAGAAATCAAATTACATAATAAATTAAAAATGGAAAGAAAAAAAATAAAAAATTATAAATTAAATGAAAAGAAATTACCACAAATGTGGCATGAGTGTATTGGTTTATAATTGAGTGTGGAGACAAAAAAAAAAAGTGTATACACACATAATATTTAATATTATAACATGTGATAATTTAATGTTTGATGGGTTTAATTTGAATTTGAATTGCAACACTATAAATTGAAGGTTTACTAATTAAATTAAATAGTTGATAATCAATTATATGTAAATGTACAAAGTTTTGTTAAGTTAAGATTTTTTTGTTTTTAGTAATTTAGATGGATAAATACTTAATTACGTGGAGTTTCAAATAGCGAAGTTCTAATACAAGAGGAGCACTACCAATCAACTTACATGATTTAAAATAACTTAAACCACCTAAAATAGTTGAGGAGGTGAAGTGAGCCAACCTCAAGAACTAACAAGAGAATTACATCAATTGCAATGTTGACTTCCACATAATTACTAATTATTTTAGGACTACATAAAAGTCATTGAGCATGTTTATCAAACCTTTATAAATTCATATTCATCCAAAAATTCCTTAAATCAAAAACTAATTCCTTATTAATTGATTAGTTTACTCCATAATAACATATAACTTCTAATATATCAATAATCTGTGTATTAACAATGGAAATGGCCCTCTCATACTAACAGAACCTTATGATATAGCAATCTCAACCCTACATTAAAAACAGTAAAAAACAAAGTTCCCTCTATACCAGTTGAGAAGAGTTTTCATCCATCCAAATCTTGGTAATTCCAGGCACATGGCCAGCCCCCACAACTGCTACAACTGACTTGCTTTCTCTTGCAGCTTCCAACAGTTTACTGCACATATATTCATCCCTCTCATTAACAACTGCCCGGCCACTACCTGAGAATTCTTCATATATGAATTTCTTATTCAAGAATTCATCCTCCGTTTCCGCAATATAATTCAAGATTCCTTTTTGTAAATGCGGGAGGGTAGGCAATAGAGTATCAGTGCTCTTAAAATAGACTCAGTTTTCTCATATAAGCTCATCATTGCGGATGCCCTTTGACGGGTTATATGAGGAGCGCGGTCACCAAATATAACGTTCCCACCATATTTCATTGCCTCGTCGTATGCAATGCAGAACTCTAAGCCTGGAATTATTTGAAGTTCCCGACTAGCTTTTCTATAAAACAAATCTAACAAAAGTACGTATGCGTTATTTTTTGTCAAGAAATACCCGATTATATCAAATAAGGTGGGCGTATATTTATCAAATCCACACATTTGACGGGCCAGGAAGTTTTTCGACCCTTTTTAAACAGCTCTAAGAAAACCACCTCTGGTTTGAGAAAACTTACAATAGCTTTCACATCTCTGAAAGAACGGCGAGAGAGATGACATGTTCCAACCAAATAAACGTTGCAAATTCCTCTGGTAGATTCACATTGCAAATGGGTTACTCTTTTTCTCACCTCTTCTGGAAGCTCACCGAGTGAATTTTCATACGAAATTTTTGGGAACGAAAAACTCTTTCCGAGAATCCACCTTGCAATACTTGTGCATATCCTTCTCAATACCAGAGCCATGTCTACACACAGAAACTTCCACACCATATCAAACAATTTGAAAGAAAAGTTTTTGGGGATAAAATTAATACCAATTCTACTTATTGGTCAAAACTTTCTTGGGGAAGATGCAACTCTTAAAAACAGTATTTGTTTTAAAGCAAATTTAAACTACTTAATACGTTTATATATAAAAATAAGGGAAATGCCCACATCGAAAAAAAAACCCCTCACAAATGATACGCAGTCATCTGAAAATTGGAAATAAGAATATGTATGCATGAAGTTTGCAACTGACTATAAGAAAAACATAACTAAAAGTCAAGTAACATATATAATCCTAAGGTGTTCTCCATCTTCATTAATGGTACTTGTTAGTCCAAAACAAATTCAAAAATCAAAATGGAAATTAAATGTATGACTATCCTAGTGTTTATACGTGTAGACACCTAAATTTAACACATAACAATATTATAATATAGTTTTAACAAATTACACACATACATACATTTTAAGTAATGAAACAAAAGCCTAGTGATGTCAGTGTTTGTTGGTCTTTGGTCGCGTAGTTTAATTGATAAGTTTTTATTATCTTGTTGTATTTTACATATTTTTATGTTGCATCACAAAGAACTATGGATATTTGTTTTGACTTCTTTAGTTCCTAGTACGAAACCAATAGTTTCAAATAAAATCGCCAAATTATTTTGTCTACATTCCAATTTACTTTCTCGGTCTTTTACTTGTTGGGATTTGTTGTTATTGTTATTTGATTTCACTTCTTATGGTTTGGGTTTGCATTGCAAACACTAGGTTCAAATTTAAAAGTGAAATCCTCCTACATATAGACAAGTTTGCTAATATTATTTATCATATAGAGCTATTACCTAGCAATCATCTATCAAGAGAAATGAACTATCTTAGAAAATTACAAGCAATCACTTGCCAATTTTAAAGCATATAATTTCTACAATTTTATTTGGGACACATTATATGAGATATCCCACAACCAGTTTTGAGGTATGGAGATAATATCATAGTGACCTCTAGGAACGTAGCTAGAATAATGAATGCATTGAAGCTTGAACAAAACAATAACGAAAAATGAACAAGCCGTTGTGCGAGAGAAACTAAAGAGTTGAAAATAATGCAAAATAGTTTGAATCAAACAACAATGCTACATTCCTCGTTGTTAATTAGCGATACAATAGTTGTACTATATATGAGGAAGAAAGGGTAACTTCCACCGAGAATCATGGAGATAACTACAATTAGACTAGTGCATAATCCTAAAACAAAATGTACCTACCACTTAGCTAATGAATGTGGTAGTTAACTCTTGAAGACTAAAGAACACCTAAGAAAGCTAAATCTACAAGTGTCACTACAACAAACTTGGTCTTTTGCTACAATTTTTCAACAATATTTTTGTGGTTACATGGTATTCCAAAAATTAAAATTGTGGCATTGGAATTATAGCTAATCCACATTTTGATATATTATTGTAGTTTTTCCACAATTCATTATACCATGGATAGTCCACAATTTATAAAATTTATAGTTAATCTCCATTTTTAAATTGTACATTGTCCACATTTCTTAATGTTTGTAACATTTCTACAATTCTTGTATTTGTTAGTATTCCACAATCTTCACAAAAATGTAGTTTTTCTATATATTACATCTTTGTAAAAATTCCACAATTTACAGTTTTGTAACTCTCATCAATGTTATATTGTGGAAATTTCAACAATTTATTTCTACAATTATGTTACCACATAATTTTTTTAGGTGAAACCTATAATTTGATCGTCACAATAATGAATTGTGATTTTTTTTTGTAAAATGTAGAAATGTTATTATTAACAACCAATTTGACATTCATTTAGATAATTCTTTATGTGGATTGTCTACATTTGGAACACACAAATATAATTTTATTATTAAATATGAATATTTTTCTAAAAAAATATTCTTCATTAAAATATATTGTAAAAGATATTATAAGGAAATATTTTTATTCATATTAAATGATTTAGATATAATTATTTAACAATCTAAATAATTTTTTGTCTATTTATACACACATTTTTTTATATTTCAAAGCAAGATCTAACTATATAATATAGTAAAATAATAATTAAAAATATATTAAAAAAACAAATAACAACTTATATAAAAATCACGTGGAGAGAAAATATGTTCTATTTATGTAAGTGTACATATCATTATTTTTCTACACTTTCCTCAATTAATATTTAAGAATTCCTAATAAAAGATAAAGTAAGATTCCTATGAAGGAATGCACACATTCACGCATTGACATCAAGCCTACAAAAAACCTTAAAAGGATACAAAAATTGAAGTTAATGTAGTGTAGACACTTGTTTTGGCACCCCCATGCCTTCACACCATGCCTTCCCTCGCCCTCGCCTAGCGCGCTTATTTCCCTCCTATTTTTGACTTACCCACTTTCCCTCCCGAATTTATACCCCCACATCCCAATTATTTAAGTATCCTCCATAATTCCTATTTCTTCCTATTTTAAAACCCCATTAATCATTATTATTCATAATCTTCCCTAATCCTTTTTAATTATCCTAAACCTCACCATAATCACACGTATTTAAAACCTATATCATATTCTCTTATCCCTCATCATTATCCCTCATTTAACTCCTCCATAGGATTCCCTTCACCCATTTAACCCTTCCTAAGATCCCTTACACCTCTCATAACCCATTAAACACCCCTTTCATGTGTACATGGCTAAAAATAGCCTACCAACCATTATCTTCCCGTAACCACTCATCCATTATTATTCTAACGTCTCTTGACAGATCGTCCATCCTAGTCGTCGGCGATTGAATTGGTCATTGCCGTCGACCATACCTCGTCCCTATTTAATCACACTCACCCCTCCTCTTAAAGGGCTAAAAATCAAATCTCATGTGCTATCTCGATGATTGCTTCTTGTATCTATCTTTGGAGCTCTTATAAGCATAATTAAATTATTATTCCCTTGCATGCCATCTTGTTGAAGCTTGGAGTATAGTGGATATTATTGGAAGATATCGTTCGTGCACGATCTTGTTCTATTTTGTAGGTTTGCGGGTCTTTGTGGAACTCTGTCTTGCACTTCAGCCATCTTCATCTAGCATTAGATCCATTCATCCGTCTAGGTTTTTATATTAGATCCCATATTTTTCCCGGTCCGCCACCATTAGGTCTAGTTGTCATCGACCCATATCCCACACTTGTTAAATCATCCTTATTTTACTGACCTATCCGCTTCATTTTGCATCCATCCTATCCTATCAACATCTCACATCTTATCTACCTTCTCATCCATTTTAGCATTTCATGACCACACTTACATATTTTTATGCATACTTCTACGACCTTTCACAAGTCATTATCAACCGTATCTGTTTGCCTCTGGTCGCAATCGAACCACCCCTTACCCTCTTCGATCTACTTCTTCCTACACCCATCTACCTCCTCTACATTCTCACCTCGGTTTGAAGTCCTATATCAACATCTCAATTATGTTCTGCAAAGTTCCAAATCACCTCTACCTCAATCGTTGTCTACCATACCATTTCGCTTGTGTTGCCACCGAACCGCTCCATTTTGTTCATATTTCTAGCTTTCACTTCTCGGAACCGAATTTGTTAGGAAGCCCACCATATCTATCACTAATCCTTTTTTGTTTAGTCTTTTTGTTAAGAAAGTTGTCAATTTGCAACATGGAAGATATAATTTTGTGTGCCCATACCATTTTCATCGTCATCCACATCGGAGGTCCTGGATCCTCCCATTTTCTGAGGTTTTCTTGATTTCTAGTTTAGTCTTCATTGATATAAAACAAGAAGCATGAAATCTTGACAAACATTCTGGCACACCCAAAGGGGACATATCCCTTCTTTGGTGAGGTCTCTTGCATTTTCATTTCTTTCATAGATAAAAAGGAAAAATTAATACAGTATTCCTTGATTTTCTCCCCATCCTTTTTCTTTATCTTATTATATATTTTTGTCTACTTGTCCTCATCGAATCTCCATACTTTATTTTCAAAGCTTAAAAAAAGAACACCCTCATTTTTTTCTTGTTCACATAGCGTAACTAGGGGGTTAATCCTTTGCATCCGTAACGCCGTGAAAACAATGATGCCACGCTCACGACGATGAAGAACTTGCTTTCACAAACTTACGACCGAAAATGCGACTAAATTTTTTTTTTTTTGCAGGGTGAGTCCGCATACAGGCTCGAAACTACAACAGTCACGGTAATGCTTCGAGATCAATGATGTTTAATTTAATCTCATTCGACGTTTCACAAAAGATAAGGAGGGTCGTCTTTCGAGTTAATTAGACTAATGTCTGATAATATCGTAATAACAATATTTCTGAATGTTAACTCTAGAGTATGATATAATTTATTTTGAAGTGAATACACTAACCACTCAATTATTTTATTTTTATTTTATTATTTAGTTATATTACGTTATCTCATGATTTAATACATTATAATATATATATATATAAAGGGAATTACTCATTACGATATATCCTTGGCACTAATTTATTTTATTGCATTGTATGATTTTATATGTTTAGTTATACATAATTCCTTATTTATATCTAGTATGATATTATATGAAAATTATGTTTTACTGTCATGCCACTATTATATTATATAGAATTTAATACTTAACTAACCTAACTAGTTATCCGTGTTTTCATTAACTTGTAAAGTAAGGTATTTCAAACTTATGTCTAAACATTATGGATGGGGCGGTGGGTGTCTCAACAATCACCTGTCCACCATTAAGACTCCCTCCCCCCTCTCCTTGCGTGCACGCTTCTTCCAACCGGCCGCATAAAACATTGAATTCACTTTATTTTGCAAATCAATTATCTTACAAAGTCGGCCTGCTGTTGGATGCTGTCCCGGCCGCACGGATTAATGTGGTGGTTGAAGATGAAGCTACAGACCGATGTAGCTGGTGTAGACACTGTTTTATCCACCCAGGCCGCGCGAGCATGAAGGGAGGGAGAAGGAGAAGCTACAGGCGCATGGAAAGGAGGTTGCAGATGGTGGTTAGGCGAGTTACCTCCACTTTCATTGGAGTCTTTGCAAGGTGTTTCCATGGCGGGGTCCATAGTCCAACTCTGCCACCGTAGTCGGATAGGCGTAGGCATTTAAACAAGCGAGACTATCAAACTATGTTGTTATACATTCAAAGCATCGACTGCACCTTCAAATTCGGGTTCTGCCTTCTAGATATATTCTTATCAAAATGATTGAGGGATAGTGTGAGTGGTAAGAGGCGACCTGAACAGTATATTACCATGATTTTCTACTGAAAACGTGCTCAGTTTACGGTGTAGGAGAGAATCTCACAGAGGTGGATCCGTTTCATATCAGAATATTCATGAAGCCCAATTTGTTTTGCAATTATATGAGCATTTCAGAGTGTATGATGTTACAGTCTTACAACACGATGATTATACAGAGACCTATCATTATTTTAATTGTTTTATATTACATGAATGTGAGATTTTATAAGTATTTTAGCTTATTTTTCTTTAAATAAAAAAAAACAAAACAGTTCATACGTAGTTAGATGGCAGCCCTGTTACGGCCATGCCGTGAGTTTTATTTTGCATATAAAATAAATATTATTTACTAGGCAATAATATACATACTAACCTACTTTTGGTGATATAAAAGAAATATTAGTAGTATATTGGTATGTTACAAATTACTAATAGTAATTCCATTAAGTTTAATAATACCTTAATATGAATTATATTTAAAATATCAGTTTTCCTTATTATTGAAATATGGGAAAGGAGCTAAATAAGCTTAGGACTTTTACAATAAAATTTCTTTCTACATATTTTAATAGGAACATTTGTATGAAATTTCAAATAGGTTTGATTTCCTTTCACTTACTAATTTGCAAATAATTTCACAACGAATTCTTAAATGAAGAAAAGCATAATAGAGCTAGAGCATAGATTTCTTTATTGGCGTATTTAAAACTATTGAAACTTAAGTCTTTTTATCAACAAAACAAGAATGGTAAGTGCTCTAGTATTCCAACTTTGCAATACATCTCCTTTTAAGCAACAAAATGAAATCTAATATGTATATTTTTTTTTGTAATTTTCCTAACATTCCACAAAAGAGTCCTACAATATTTCCATTAAGTTTTAAACAAGATCTACCAACATTTCAACAAGATCAACTTATTCATAAGAGGTTCCAAGCCAAGTAAGAAGGAGAATAAATAGATTGTCTTCTTTTCAACTTTTGATTCCATCCACATTACAAGCTTACTATTGGAGTTCAAAAACAACTTTCCTTCAACATTTTGTTACAACACTTTCTACTTCATGTGGAAACAAATTTACAATAATGGAAGTTAAAATACAAAGCAATATTACATTTTTCCTCCACTCAAGGTGGGTAAAATACATGGTGGTTTCACATTATCATCAACAAGGTTCCAATGCTCCAAATATCAACAAGATGGCTCCTCCATAGTTTGCTTGATTTACAACAAAATAAGGAGAGAGGCAACGCTATCCTCCCAACCAAGATACCCAATGGAGAAGAGAAGCCATCCTCTCCATTGGCCCCCGAGCCCCAACCACATCAAAATGGGAGAAAAATCTAACTCATGGCAACTACTAGCTTCCACATAACTAGACATAACATTTTACATTCATTCCATAATCCTTCAAACAAGATCTACAACACAACAAGAGGGAAAACAATCACAACAACAAGTCACAAGGCTTATCAAGAAAGCCACAAGAGTAAGACATATGGGGAGGCCACTTATGCCTCCTAATGGGAATGGGTGCCACCTAAAAGCCTCCAATGCAAAGTACAATACCCCTAACAACTCTTATGCCTCCCTCAAGTACCCCTTATCCATCCTTTCACTCTTATGCCACCCTCAATTCTTATGGCTCCCTCAAAGTAAAACAAGAAGAAAATGCAAGCATTTCTCTTACAAGGTGGGCACCCAACCCAAACTCCCTCCTCAAGAACATGATCTCTTATGCCTCCCTCAATTAAACTCCCCATAGTCTCCTCTCACTCCCAACTTAGGCATTCTACCCATTCCCAACAAGCATTTCAAACAACAACATTCAACACAACATAAATATACATTCACATAACAAAAAGGAAACATAATGCAAACAAAGGTGAAGCTCCTACCTTTCCATGGTAGAGCTTGCTCCAAGTATGAAGTCTCAAATCCCTCCAAAGATCAAGCAAGCATCCACAAGCTCCAACAAAATTCCCACAAGTATCAACAAGCTCCAAAATCCACAAACTCTTTCCAAATCCTCTCCTCTCCAAAATACAAAGACTAAAAAATGAAACTTCCAACCCCAAAACAAACAAGAGGATCAAATAAATAGAGAAAAGAGAGGGAGGGATGATGTGGCTCCAAGTAGGATGCCACCTCCTTTTCCCTCCACTCCACATCATTTGGTCAACATCAAATTCCAATGCACCATTAATAGGTGGTTGAAAGAAAGGCAAGCACCTTACACACTCCAACTAAGCCTACTCCCCCCAAAGGACAAAATTAAATTTTAAAGAAAGTGCAATTAATATTTTTCCCTTTTATCCCTCCAAAACACCTAAAGGACCCTAAATTTGGCCTTCCATCCCATAGGTAGGGTTGGCATGGGGTTTTAAGAGGTGTGGGACAAGTTTGACTTGTCCCACAAGCTTTGAAATTTGGCCTCCAAGGCTAAATTCGAGTTTCCCATGTGGGGTAGAGTGTGCTACACTCAAACTCAAACACACATCAATCCACACAAAATCCCAAGTAAATCAAATCCTAATAAATGAACTCTCTTAGGTCGCATCTTTTAATTAGTTTAGGACAATTTCAAATTAACTTAATTAACCCACTACAACCCATGGCTAACAAAGGGGTAAACTCCAATCCAAAGAATATGAATAATAACATAAGTAAAAATTTCACTTACTAAGAGCAACACATACTAACATAATAAAAAGGGAAAAAAATTAAAACAAAACAACACATGATCCCTAGGTCACAATTTTCCCTTTACCGAGATAATTCCAACACACACACAATTACTTGTTGCCATGGTGACCTTAGTGGATTCTTCTCAAATTCGATGTGGTTGGTCTCCACTCCCCAATATTGTTGTGAATATAATATACCTGCAGAACAGAGAATACCTCATTCGGCCTGTTGGCCGCATTAAAACATTCATGCCAAATATACAATATAATCTAAAATAAACGACACATGATTTATGCAAGTACGATATCACTAACACTTCCTAGCACATTTCTATTCCACATATCATTTATATCAAAACGATCATCACATTAGTCCAATTATCAAGTTCTACTCAAAATGATTAAACATATCACATGTCATAATTAAAGATAAATAACCCTGTCAAAAGTATACAAATACCGTCATCAAATGTCCACCAGTAAACCATATGCATCATATAAAGATCAAAACAATAACAGTCCAATGTCTGTGATATCTACTAACATGCTAAGTCAAGAAGCCATAATAAATCCATAGTGAAGTAATCAGTCTCGAAAACAACAAAACAAAATGAGGTCGAAGGGAAGTGGGCACTACAACATCCAATCTCTTCACACATGACCAAACAACACACATTAATAAACACATTCAAAACATTTTTTCCGGGTAGGGCTGTTGGTTTTTCATCACCCAATGGGAAAGCCGCCACGGTGTTATAGTTGCATTATAAATTTTATCACAAAATTAGGCCTCACATACCTTTGGGTATATCGAGGAATATATCCATGAGACAAGATTCTCTTATTTCATGTAATTGGCTTCAAAAATCATGAGGCTTTTTGTTACATAAAATCAAGAGCAAAATTCCCTCCATGAGACCATACCCTTAACACCACAAGTTTTATAATTGATAAGAATAATTTATGATTTTGTAATGTTGTCCACAAACAATATTGCTATAATTTTTTTCTTATATTCTCAAAAGATTGTTATAACTTATATTCCTAATTAATTAAGTAATAATTAACATTTGAATTCTTAAGAAAATAAGGTTAGATACAAATTTGATGTGGGGTAGCTTCATCATTTAGATAAATTAATTAGAATGAATAGTTAATTGTTATGATACTAAGCTTTCATATAACAAGTTATGAATACAATATAATTTCATCAAATAAAATGAAAAGAGATCAAATTAAATAATAAATTAAAAATGGAAAGAAAAATAAAAAAATAAAATAATAAATGATAATTTAAATGAAAAGAAATTAAGGCAAATGTGAAATGAGTGAACTGGTTTATAATTGAGTGTGGAGACAAAAAAAAGTGTACACACATTATATTTAATATTAAAATAAATGATAATTTAATGTGTGATGGGTTTAATTGAAATTGCAATACTATACATTATAGGTTTAAAAATTAAATTAAATAGTTGATAATCAATTATATATAAAGGTACATAGTTTTATTAAGTTAAGAGATTTTTTGTTTTTAGTAATTTAGATAGATAAATATTTAATTATGTGGAGTTTCAACAAGCCAAATTCTAATATAAAAAGAACACTACCAATCAATCAACTTAATACATGTTCGAGGGAAAGTACAAAATTCAAACTCATAACTTAAACCACCTAAAATAGTGGAGGAAGTAAAATAAGCCAACCTCAAGAACTAACAAATTAAAGGGAATTATACCAATTGCAATGTTGCTTTCCACATAATTGCTAATTATTTTAGGACTCCATAAAAGTCATGAAGCATGTTTATCAAACCTTTAAAAATTCATATTCATCCTTATTAAAGAATTCCTCAAATAAAAAACTAATTCCTTATTAATTGATTAGTTTAGTCCATATAACATATAACATCTAATATATCAATAATCCCTAAATTAACAATGCGAACCTTATGATATAGCAATCTCACCTTACATTAAAAACAGAGTTCCCTCTATACCAGTTGAGAAGAGTGTTCATCCATCCAAATTTTGGTAATTCCAGGCACACGGTCACCCCCCACAACTGCTACAACTGACTTGCTTTCTCTCGCAGCTTTCAACAGTTTACTGCACATATATTCATCCCTCTCATTAACAACTGCGCGATCGCTAACTGAGAATTTTCCATAAACGTATTTCCTATTTAAGATTCTATCCTCCGTTTCCGCTACAGCCTTCAACGTTTGTTCTTTGTAAACGCGGGAAGGTAGGAAATTAAGTATCAGTGCTCCAAAAATAGACACAATTGTCTCAGACAAGTCCATCATTGCGGATGCCCTCTGGTCGGTTGCATGATTAGGGCGGTCGCCAAATACAACCTTAGCACCATATTTCATGGCTTCGTCGTATGCAATGCCGAACTCTAAGCCTGGAATTATTTGAAGTTCCCGACTAGCTTTTCTGTAAAACAAATCATACAAAACTCCGGATACATTATTTTTTTTCAAGTAATGCACGATTATATCAAACAAGGTGGGCGTATCTTCGTCAAATTCAGAGTTTTGACAGAAGATGACTTTTTTCGCCCGCTTTTTAACCAGCTCTAAGAAAACCACCTCTGGTTTGAGAAAACTTACAATAGCTTTCACATCTCTAAAAGAACGGCGAGAGAGATGACAGGTTCCAACCAAATAAACGTTGCAAATTCCTCTGGTAGATTGACATTGCAAATGGGTTACTCTTTTACTTACCTCTTCCGGAAGCCCACCAAGTGATTTCTCATATGAGATTTTGGGAACCAAAAACTCTTTCCGAGAATCCACCTTGCAATACTTGTGCATATCCTTCTTAATACCAGAGCCATGTCCACACACAGAAACTTCCACACCATCTCAAAACAACTTCAAAGAAATGTTTTTTGGGAATAAAATTGATATCAAACCTACTTATTGGTCGAAGCTTTCTTGGGGTAGAAGCAACTATTAAAAATGATCTTGTTTAAAGCAAATATAAACTAATACTTTCATATATAAAAATAAGGAAATGCCCACACCAATTAAAAAAAGGCCCTCATAAATGACCCGGCCGTGATTATCTACAAATTGGAATTGGAAATTGGAAATTGGGAAATTGGAAATTGGAAAAAAATATTCAAAACGGAAATTAAATGTATAACTATCATAGTGTTTATGCGTGTATATACATAAATTTAGCATAAAACACCATTACGTTACACTTTTAACAAATTATACACATATACATGTGTTAAGCAATGGAACAAGAGTCTAGTGACAAAGTCTTTGTCGTGGTGGTTTAATTGATAGGTATTTATTATCTTGTTGTGGTATTTTACATATTTTTATGTTACGTCACAAAGAATCATGAATGTTTGTTTTGACTATTTTGGTTTTCAATACGAACCAACAAATTTCAAAAATTTCTAAATAGTTTCGTCTATAACTAACACTTTCATTCCACTTTGCTTTTGGGTCTTTTACCATTGAGATTTGTTGTTACTCTTATTTGATTTCACTTATTATGCCTTGGGTGTCCATTGTGCACTACTAGGTTCAAATTTAAAAGTGAAAGTCTCCTACATATCCAAGCTTGATAAGATCATTTATCATGTAGCTATTACCTAGCAATTATCTATCAAGAGAAATGAACTATCTTAGAACATCAAAAGCAATCACTTGCCGATTTTCAAGCTTATAATTTCTACATTTCTATTTGGGATACATTATATAAGTTATGCCAATATTAGTGTTGAGGTATGGAGATAAACCATAAGAGAAGGAGGCTAGATATTTATACAAACATACATTTGCACTAGGAGAACTACAAGGAATTTTAAATGTAGTGTAATGAAAGATCAAAATTAGACCAGGGTTGACCATTGAGGTTAGTCCAACTCAAGAAAAAAACCGATTGTTTATTATATCTAATGTTTACTCAACTATGGTTGCATGAAGCTATGATTATGTAAATATAGGTATTGATGTGAGCATCACAGAGCATCTAAACATACCAATAATTTATGCTAATGAAGGTGAAGCAACTAACAAAATATGGTAAAGAAACTGTAACAAATATAGAATCAAGCTAGTTACATAAAAACAACCAAAAGTTCAATCCCAAGATACACATAGCCATAGTGATAATATGAGCACCTTCTTGGGTGTTCATAAAACCTTGATTGACTTATGACACCTCCAAATTTTCCTACAAACAAACTAAGTGATCATCCAACCTTAATTACACTTCCTTACTTATTAGAGGCTTGTGTTTAAAAACCCCGCTTTCTATTTCTATAAATCAAAAGTCTCGTGATTTAATTATTAATTTAATTGTATAAGAAATATTAGTTCTATTCCATTATTAATTTGATGGAGAAATCATTTGGTAAAAACACTTTTTAGTCAAACACTTGATCTAGTTTGTCTTGGGTTTCCTACCCTAGTTAGATCTTTCGGCATGAAACCCTAGCTACCATAGCATTTTTTTATCTCTTGTTGAAAAATTTATCTTAGAACTAGGGTTTATTATCATTTGTGTTTTCATGGATTGGTAAAAATGTAGGGTCCCTTCATCTTGAGATTGTATGGCCTACAATCCAATAAACAAATTCCATGATGCCCTTCATTAATTTGAAAGTACGGACAAAGTCCTTGTCCATCAATGCATCTTTTCTAATATCGATTTACAATTTGAAATAAATCTTGTTACCACTCTCTGAAAAGGGTTTGTCTATTTTTTTAGATGCACCTAGTATTCATTCTACTCTTATTGAACTACTTTGGGGAATGACATGCCATCAACTACTTGGAACATAGACATTTGGCATGAGAGGAAGAGTAAGGTATGATTTTCTCAACATTATTGGTTGGGTATATGAGACAACAATGCTAATCTAAGAAAATAAAATCCACTTATAATTATAATTTTCTAACAATACATTTTTAGAGGTACTCGGAAAACTAGGTGGTCAATGTTTGTTCAAACTCTTTCCATGCTACTAACTTTATGATGGATATTTATTCAAGCTATTATAGAGTTGCATTTTAGATGGCAAGTGTTGATATTGTAGAAAGTGATAGATTATTTAAAACATGCATAATTTATTTTTCAATATTTTTGGATGGATTCTCCAATTTCCCCACAGGATTATTTAAACAAAATGATCACATTCATCCATGTATTTTATTGTTTGAGCTCTAAGAACTTGCTTCTAGCTATATTTATTTTCCAAATCTACTAGATCGTCTTTCTCTTAGCTCAACCAATATCTTCCATTTAATTGTATTTTGTGAAGGATTGATTGAGTTCATGTTCAATGGCATCAATATTGTTTCCTTTTGAATCACAAACATAAATCCTATAGAATATGCAATGTAGGCCACTTCAGTAGACATAAAATCATGCACTTGGGTACATTTCTAGGTCCTAATCACATACTACTACTCATATGATTTCTATGTGAGAAAACTAATAATTGATAGCTAGCTTTGGCCTTTTTGCTTTGTCTCTGGTCTTCTTTCTGGTTTCTCACACCCTATAATCCAATTGATACTTTATTGATTTATCTTTTATGACTCTAGACACCAGTGCCTAGACTAGATGCCAGCGCCTTGCGCCCTCGTCCCCTTTAGGCGGCCCCAACCTCTTTGTATCTTACTTTCCTCTTTTGGGCCTCTTTTATCTTTTGGACATTTTATTTTCTTATGGGCTAACCTTTTAGTTTTCAATTACAAAATTCAATCAAGGGAATCATATAAATATAATGTTATATGACCATAATAAACGAACAAGCTCTAAAAACTATTTTCACCACCTAAGGTTGCATCCAAAGGCATTCTAATAGAATTAAAGACATCCATCTAGCACTCATACATGAGACAAGGGATTGCATTTTTTCATACATACATGCATAAGAGGGGAAGTTCATTTTTCCATCCACCCATCTATTTACATTCGTACATCTAACTATTTCTTGCTATCAAGTGCATCTTGCATAAGAGCTTCCTATGGTAGGATTTCTACACACATGCGAGACATGGATTCTAATATGTAGTGCAATTCTTAGTCGTAAGTTCACTCTATTGGGTGACCTTCGAGGTCTTTCCCCCTTTGCATCCCTCTTTTTAGGATTTGATGTAGTTTAGGGTTTTATAGAATATCATTTGTTTTGTAGGTTACATGAAAATTCGGTGATCATACAACTACATATGGTGACAAATGATGAAAGTTAGCGACCACCTTACAATACAAGAGAAACTAGATTATGAGCATTTTCACGAGTCACAAGTGCCCAATAGAGAGGTCTCGGCACTTGGGTGCCCTCACCCTAGTATAGGCACCATATTTTAGGCTCATCTAACAATTACAAAATTTTATGAGTGTGATTTCAAAATCTTCTCCTCTTGTTTATTGACTTCTAGTCTAGAATGTCCAAGGATTTATTACAAAATCAGCTAAGTCTTTTATTCCCTCTCTTGCACTTAGGGTTTTAATTTTCATTGGTTTGTTACTTGTGTTAGTTATGTACTTTAGCATTTATTTATCATACATGACTCTGTAATATTAGGATTTCACAATATCTATATTTTAAAATCAACTACCACATCATCCAAAGTGGCCTTGAGTTGTTGTGTTTATGCATGTATCATTTTCGACTAATAGGAATTTTGATTGGTGAGTGGAATCATCCATGATTCTTTCTTATTTTATTTATCTTCATGATAAAATTAATGATATTGAGTTTTTCTAAGAGTCTTATCCCTCAATAGATAGGGCCATTATGTGAACACTGTAACATGTCCTGTTCTTAACTTTGGAGCGACTGTTCTTAACTTTGGAGTGACTGTTCTTAACTTAAAACTCTCTCACTCTACAAATGGAATCAATTAATTTCGTTACAAATGTCAACATTAACAACCACTACCGAGTAGTTTGAATTCTTGTGTGCCAAGCGCTGGGTGGTGGTTCGTGGAGTCCTGAAAGTCGAGTTTGGTGTTTCTTAGTCAACGTTTGGTGTTTCTCAGTCATTCTTGGCATTTGAAAATATTTTGACATGCTATACAAAAGTGGAAACAAACCTTTGCGAGTTGCGACTAACGAATAACAAATAGGCTTAGCATACAAAGCTTGAAAGCAAGAGACATTGCTGAACATTTCATGGCAGAAAACCTCTGAAGTCTGAACTCATTTATCTTATATTGTAATTTGTATCAGTTTGAAATTCAAATAGCACTGAAAAATAAGATGCTTAGATGCTAGGGAACTTTGTGAAGGCTATCTATTGCATGCATATGGTAATGGGAAGATTTGATGAAGTTGAGTCAGTTCTGTTAGTAGCTTTGAACAAGGATACATCATGCAAAGGATGTTGATACTGTATCTCTATTAGACTGCTCATTTGTGACCGTGTGTGTGAAGCCTGAAGGGATTCATGAATTAAAATTTATCATCTTGCTGCCTATCGGGTATTACCATATTATTTAAATAACATTCACATATAGGTGGTTTGTTTGTCCGGGTGGGAGGGCGCGATGCTTCAGTACTACCTAGGGTGCTCGGAAACCTTAATTCGGCCCTGGTTGTAATTCATTCTAATTTTATGCCTCCCACTTTGAGTGGGTGCTTTGTAAAATTGTTAGTTTGTGATAAAGTTGTTGTATCTCTTGGAAAATTATTTATCTTATAAATTCTTTTAAAAGTGTGGATTGAGAAAATTAAAATGTCCAATGTGACTAGTCAAGTGTGAAAATAAATTATCAAGTTTAACTTTGTCTTACTGGAAGAAAAAAATAAAAAAACTAAAAAATTGAATAGAGTTAAAATGGATGTGAATTCGCGACGCGCGAAAACGATGACGATGGCGACTACGATGCTCTAGGACTTGCTTCCAGAAACATATAACCCAAAAATCGACTAATTTTTTTATAAAAATTATTTAACTTCGTTTCCAAGATTCACGTCATGCATTCATTAGAGGAAGGTTTGCTAAACGTCTTTAGCGTCATATCTTATGACTTGTCATAATACAATTGATCTATATTCTTATACGATGGCCCGCTTGCAAAAAAATTCTTTCAAGATATTGTATTAGTACATGCGCTTGACAAGCATCAAATAGTCTTATATTTTACATTTGGGGTTTAGTCCTTATTTAGAATACATAAATACTATATACATTTAAAATCTCAAAATGAGATATATATATATATACCACCAAGTTTATATGTTTATATACCAAAAGACATTTTATTAACTTAATCATACTTCACTTTGTAATTTAAACGAAACCGTGCTTTGAGTTGTTTTCACATAGCTCGGTGAGTTCGGGTTTAACTCTCCACGTACTTGGGTGAGCTATCCTTTCAACTCCATATTCAAGATTTGCATTATATTGGAGGATTGAACAACTATCTATGTTGGGTTATACATTTATCCACATGGAGGGGCGAGTAAGCCGAACCAACTCAACGAATGGGGTATTGCCACGGTCGAGTCAGCCATATGGGTTCCTATGCTAACTCACCACCACCGCTTAAGCATTCACGGGGCCCAAGCATTATATCATGGCCATACCAATTTTCACGTAGCATTAAAATTTGGTAGAATATACCACTCACCAGCCATAAATTCAAGCATAAATTTGAATGTTTTCCCACGTAGTGGCTTCAATGTTTATTTTCTTTAATGCAGGTTAAACATATTTGAAAACTATGTTTAAATTTACAACTTCAATGGGTGGTGGATGGTTTTAATGGCCCCTGCCATCACACTAAACGTCCTCTCCTTAAAGCTAATTATATTGAAATACACCAATGCGAGTGGCCTTTGATTTTCTTTGTCATTTATTACATTGGATCTGCAAACCTTAAACTTCCCTCCCTTGTTTTATTTGCCCACCGTTTTATTTGGGCTGGCCGCGCAGGTGGGAAGATGGAGGTTGTAGAGGAAGCTACGCCCAGTGGAATAGGATGAATAGGGTATGGGTGCTGCATGGTGGTATGGAAGGAAGCTACGGGCGCGTGGAATCAATGCGGCGGTTGGAGGAGAAGCTACAGCGCATGAAAATAAGGTTGCAGATGGTGGTTAGGTGAGTTACCTCCACTTTCATTGGGTGCTGCAAGGTGTGTGCTTGGCGGGAGTGCTCCTGGCGCGAGTCCGCGCCATGCGCAAACCACCAGGCAGTCCCCCTTTTTCTTTTTTTTTTAATTTAAGCTTTGAAGCAAGCGTTTGTCAACTATGTTGCTATCTATTCAGAATCGAATGCATCTTCAAATTTGGGTTCTGCCTTCAAGATATATTCTTATCAAATCAATTAAGGGACAGTGAGAGTGTTACGGGGCAAGAAATGATTTCCATGATCTTACCAGATTTTTTTAAGGTGGAGCTCGTAGGAGAGACTCACAGAGGTGGATCTGTTTCATATCAGAACATTCATGAAGCACAGTTTGTTTTGTAATAAAATAAAATCCTATCAGTGTAAATTTATTTTATTCTTAATATTACCTGTGATCTAAAACTACGGATAAGTAAAATATTCCATTAAAAATAGGGTTCCAAACCCCTTTAAATATTAGTATGTCTTTGTTTCCTAGGACTTAATATGTCATCGATTACAATGTGTAAATGTAATGCTTGAGTAGAGCCGGTGGATGGCATTAAATTTAGGAACAACATTCCCTTTTTCTTATGAAAAGCCTTTAATCATATCAGGTGTAATTTTTTTAGAGCAATGTTTATTAATAGTTTTACTACTATTATTGACTATATATGAATACAATTATAATTTATAATTTATACTGCTAAATACTTCTTCATAGGTGTTTACTCCTCCATAACTTATGTGTGAAAATTGTTCTAAACACATGCCTTAATTAAAATGTAATTTGTTTCAATTGTAGTATAAGATCAAATTTAATAATCAACCGGAAACAATTGAAAGTTAAAAATTTACAAAAAAATGGCACTAAAATACATCCAAGTAGAAGAAGAGAAAATGCACTAATATTCCAACTTTTCCAATACATCACTTTTAAGTAACAAAACAAAATTTAATATATATTTTTTGTAAATTTCCTAACATTCCACAAAAGAGTCCAACAATATTTCCATTAAGTTTTAAAGCAAGAACTACTAACATGTCAACAAGATCAACACACTCATGTGAGGTTCCAAGCCAAGTTAAAGGAGAATAAATAGATTGTCTTTCTTTCAACTTTTAATTCCATCCACATTACAACCTTACTAATGAAGTTCAAACAACTTTCCTTCAACATCTTGTTACAACATTTTCTACTTAATGTGGGAACAAATTTACAATAATGGAAGCTAAAATACAAAGCAATATTACATTTTCCTCCACTCAAGGTGGGTAAAAATACAAGGTGGTTTCACATTGTCATCAACAAGGTTCCAATGCTTCAAATATCAACAAGGTGGCTCCTCCATAGTTTGCTTGATTCACAACAAAATAAGGGGAGAGCAACGCGCTCTCCTCCCAACCAAATACCCAATGGAGAAGAGAAGCCATCCTCTCCATTGGCCCCGAGCCCCAACCACATCACAATGGGAGAAAATCCAACTCATGGCAACTACTAGCTTCCACATAACTCAACATAAAATTTCACATTCATTCCATAATCCTTCAAAACAAAAATCAACAACACAACAAGAGGGAAAACAATCACAACAACAAGTCACAAGGCTTATCAAGAAAGCCATAAGAGTAAGACCTATGGGGAGGCCACTTATGCCTCCCAATGGGAATGGGTGCCACCTAAAAGCCTCCAATGCAAAACACAATACCCCTAACAACTCTTATGCCTCCCTCAACTCTTATGGCTCCCTCAAAGTAAAACAAGAAGAAAATGCAAGCATTTCTCTTACAAGGTGGGCACCCAACCCAAACTCCCTCCTCAAGAACATGATCTCTTATGCCTCCCTCAATTAAACTCCCCATAGTCTCCTCCCACTCCCAACTTAGGCATTCTACCCATTCCCAACAAGCATTGCAACAAAAAAATTCAACACAACATATGTACTCATTCATATAACAAAAAGAAGAAAACATAATACAACAAAGGTGAAGCTCCTACCTTTCCATGGTAGAGCTTGTTCCAAGTATGAAGTCTCAAATCCCTCCAAAGATCAAGCAAGCATCCACAAGCTCCACAAAATTCCCACAAGTATCAACAAGCTCCAAAAATCCACAAACTCTTTCCAAATCCTCTCCTCTCCAAAATACAAAAGACTAAAAATGAAACTTCCAACCCCCAAAACAAACAAGAGGATCAAATAAATAGAGAAAAGAGAGGGAGGGATGATGTGGCTCCAAGTAGGATGCCACCTCCTTTTCCCTCCACTCCACATCATTTGGTCAACATCAAATTCCAATGCACCATTAATAAGTGGTTGAAAGAAAGGCAAGCACCTTACACACTCCAACTAAGCCCACTCCCCCAAAGGACAAAATTAAATTTTGAAAGAAAGTGCAATTAATATTTTTACCCTTTTATCCCCCCCAAAACACCTAAAAGACCTAAATTTTGCCTTCCAACCCATAGGTAGGGTTGGCATGGGGTTTTAAGAGGTGTGGGACAAGTTTGACTTGTCCCACAAGCTTTGAAATTTGGCCTCCAAGGCCAAATTCGAGTTTCCCATGTGGGGTAGAGTGTGCTACACTCAAACTCAAACACACATCAATCCACACAAAATCCCAAGTAAATCAAATCCTAATAAATGAACTCTCTTAGGTCACATCTTTTAATTAGTTTAGGACAAATTCAAATTAACTTAATTAACCCACTACAACCCATGGCTAACAAAGGGTAAACTCCAATCCAAAGAATATGAATAATAACACAAGTAAAATTTCACTTACTAAGAGCAACACATACTAACATAATAAAAGGGAAAAAAATTAAAACAAAACAACACATGATCCCTAGGTCACAATTTTCCCTTTACTAGATAATTCTAACACACACACAATTACTTGTTGCCATGGTGACCTTAGCTGGATTCTTCTCGAATTCCGATGTGGTTGGTCTCCACTCCCCAATATTGTTGTGAATATAATATACCTGCAGAGCAGAAAATACCTCCTTCGGCCTGTTGGCCGCATTAAAACATTCATGCCAAATATACAATATAATCTAAAATAAACGACACATGATTTACTATCATCTATGCAAGTACGATATCACTAACACTTCCTAGCACATTTCTATTCCACATATCATTTATATCAAAACGATCATCACATTAGTCCAATTATCAAGTTCTACTCAATATGATTAAACATATCACATGTCATAATTAAAGATAAATAACCCTATCAAAAGTATACAAATATCGTCATCAAATGTCCACCAGTAAACCATATGCATCATATAAAGATCAAATCAATAACAGTCCAATGTCTATGATATCTACTAGCATGCTAAATCAAGAAGCCATAATAATCCATAAGTGAAGTAATCAGTCTCAAAAACAACAAAACAAAATGGTGTCGAAGGGAAGTGGGCACTACATCCCCCTCCCCTTAGACTCGACTTCCTCTGGAAGTCACTGGAAAAGGTGTGGAAACTGTCCTCGTAACAAAGTAGCATCCTCCCAAGTAGCTGCAGTCTCATCATACCTGTCCCATTGGACCCGAACCTGATCAATCTCTCTGCCGCGAAGGCCCAGGGTCCTGCGATCTATAATGCGCACGGGCTCCACCATCACCTGCCCCTGATCCTGCACCTGCAATGCGGTCCAATCTAGCACATGAGAAGGATCAGAAATATATCTCCTAAGCACAGAAATGTGAAACACATCATGGACGCGAGATAAGCTAGGTGGCAATGCTAGACGATAGGCCAAGGGACCGAGGCGCTCCAAGATCTCAAAGGGACCCACAAACCTAGGAGCAAGCTTAGAACCTTTTCCATAACGGATAGGGCTCTTATGCGGTCTGACACGAAGAAACACCTTCGTGCCTACCTCAAAACTGCGATCTGTCCTATGCTGGTCTGCATACTTCTTCTGTCTATCCTGCGCCTCCTGCAATCTCTGTCTGATCAAGGTAACCTGCTGCTCCATGTCCTGTAATAATGTTGGCCCAAGGGAAACCCTGTCCTCAATCCTATCCCAACTAAGAGGTGTCCTGCACTCTCTACCATATAATGCCTAAAAAGGAGCCATGCCTATAGAACTCTGGAAACTATTATTGTAGGCAAAACTCCACCAAATACAGATACTCCTCCCATCTCGACTGATGATCCATCACGTACATCCTGAGCATATCCTCCAAAATCTGATTCACCCTCTCTGTTTGTCCATCTATCTCAGGGTGATAAGTTGTGCTGAAATTAATCCTCGTCCCGAGGGCATACTGCATGGTGGTCCAGAAATGGGAAGTGTATAAAGGGTCGCGGTCGCAAATGATCTTCCATGGAATCCCATGTAATCTGACAATCTCATCAAGGTATACTCGTGCCACAACACTTGCTGTATAGGTGGTCTTTACTGGAGAAAAATGAGCTACCTTCGTCAATTTATCCACCGTGACCATGATGGCGTCGTGATGGTATCTCGACGTAGGTAACCCAACGATGAAGTCCATGGAAATGGTGTCCCACTTCCACTCCGGTATGGCGTGAGGATAGAGAAGGCCAGCTGGATGCTGATGCTCGGCCTTCACCCTCTGGCACTCTAAACAACGGGATGACACAAATGAAGCCACGTCTCTCAAAGTCCTCTCCAAAAATACAACTGTCTCAGGTGGCGTGCATCTTCTTCACCCCGGGATGGGCTGAATAAGGTGCACGATGAGCCTCTGTCAAAATGTCATGTCTCAAGCCTCCATCTCTAGGAACATATATCCGACCTCTGTGTCTGAGAAGACCATCTGCCTCTAATGAAAATCCATCAAATCTCCCCTCAAGGGGTCTCTGAGACTCAATCTCTGCTCTGGCTGCAAGGTAGAAACTATCATGAGGAAGCTGCTGCAAGATCCTACTCCACAAATCTGTGCCCACTGAGGTGGCC
The DNA here is from genome assembly GCA_018340775.1 of Taxus wallichiana var. yunnanensis. Taxonomy (NCBI): domain Eukaryota; kingdom Viridiplantae; phylum Streptophyta; class Pinopsida; order Cupressales; family Taxaceae; genus Taxus; species Taxus wallichiana. The sequence goes on along the minus strand of CM031237.1, from coordinate 87,522,522 downwards.
ATAGCCACATGTCTCCGCCTACTCAAGGCATCTGTAACCACATTCTCCTTCCCTTTCACATGCTCTATCTCCATGTCATACTCACAGAGTAACTCCATCCAACGCCGCTGACGAGCGTTGAGATTGGGCTGCGTGAAGAGGTGGCGAAGACTCAAGTGATCTGTCCTGAGTGTAAATCTCCGGCCAAGAAGAAAATGTCTCCACCGCACTAAGGCATGTACCACTGCTGCAAGCTCAAGGTCATGGGTCGGATAATTTAGCTCATAATCTTTGAGTTTGCGAGACTCAAAGGCAACTACTCTACCCTCCTGCATTAACACACCTCCAAGTCCTGCCAAGGAAGCATCTGTGCAAATGTAGAACTCACCCTGAGGATCTGGCACTGCAAGAATAGGTGCTCTCGTGAGGCATTCCTTCAGTGTACTGAAGGCCTGCTCACATCTATCTGACCATAAAAACTTCTTCCCTTTCCACTGAAGAGAAGTGATAGGGTGCGCAATCCGAGAAAAATCCTGAACAAACCTCCTGTAATACCCTGCTAGACCCATGAAACTACGCACCTCGGTCACACTAGTGGGTGCTGGCCAATCCATGATGGCTCAAATCTTGGAAGGATCGACTGCGATACCTTCCCCAGAAATGATGTGGCCCAAATACTGCACCTCAGGCTGAAAGAACGCACACTTCTCCAAGTTCCCGTAAAGGCGCTGTTCGCGAAGACACTGAAGAACCTGGCGAAGGTGCTCCTCGTGCTCCTCACGTGTGCGTGAGTAAATCAGAATGTCATCAAGGAAGATGAGCACAAAGCGATCAAGGAAGGTCCTGAATACCCCATTCATCAAACTCATAAACACTGCGGGGGCATTCGTCAAACCGAAAGGTACCACTGTGAACTCGTAGTGGCCATATCTCGTATGGAATGTTGTCTTGTGAATATCCGTCTCCGCAATCCTGAGCTGATGGTACCCTGACTTAAGATCTATCTTAGAGAAAATTGTAGCCCCCTTCATCTGATCAAATAAATCATCAATGCGTGGAAGGGGGTAACGATTTTTTATCGTTACTTTATTCAGCTGACGGTAGTCAATACACAACCGAAGAGATCCATCCTTCTTCTTTACGAAGATCACTGGTGCACCCCAAGGGGATACACTAGGATGGATTAGGCCTTTCTCTAGAAGGTCCTCAAGCTGCAACTTGAGCTCACATAACTCAGGAGTAGTCATCCGATAGGGTGCTCGTGAGATAGGCTCTGCGCCCGGAACTAGATCTATATGGAAGTCGATCTCACGTGGGGGAGGTAACCCCGGTAGCTCCCCTGGGAACACATCAGCAAACTCTAATAAGATGGGATGGTCATCGAGGGAAGGTCCTCTTGACTCATCCTCTGATCTGTCACTGACCGTAATAGCAAACAACTGACAACCCCATCGCACACACCGCTTAAGCTGCATAGCGGAGATGGTGCGAATGGATACGACCCTCCTAACTCCTGATATCACTGACTCTACTCCAAGATCATCTATGCAAGCAATAGTCTTATGGTAACAATCCACTCTAGCTCTGTGAGCGGACAACCAATCCATGCCTAAAATGATGCCATAAGATCCTAATGGAAGGATCCGAAGATCAGAAGTAGTGGTGAAGGGTCCCAAATCCACTACACACTCCTTAACTAAGGAGTCTACAGAAATTTTGGCTCCAGAAGCCATCTCAATGTCCCAACTACGGCCCTGCCTAACTGCCACCAGCCTACAACGCTCTACTAAGGATGGTGCAATAAAAGAATCAGAAGAACCAAAATCAAATAATATAGAGGTGGAAATACCACCAATACTACCTGTCGTCTCAATCACAGTACTCTGATGCTCAGCCTGGCGGTTCTCGACCACTGCGTAGATCCGATGACTCCGTGCCATATCTCCAACAGTAGGCTCTGAGCTCTGCATCTTACCCTTGTTAGGGTTCTGTGGGCAATCTCTCCAATGATGTCCAACAACACCACAACCATAACAACTTTGCTGGTCCCCTCCAGTGGGAAGCAGCTCCAGCTGGTACTCTAGATGACTGAGATACAGATCCTGACGATCCGGCTATGGACTGCTGAGGTCTCTGCTGACGAGCTCCTGCTGACTGAGCTCTCGGCACACCCTGTGTCCTGATGGGACCCCTAGGAGGAGGCCCCATACTACGTCCTCTCTGCGCATCAAATCTCTGAGGAGGTCGGTAAGGTGGGCGGGTCTGCTGCTGCTGCTGCTGCTGTGGTGGCCTGAATGAAGCTTGCCCTGAACTCTGTCCACCCCGTGGAGGAGGAACTGACCCCTTCGACCTACCATCCTGCATCTGCTGGATACGGCTCCGAACTCTGTCTCTAGCCTGCTGCGTCTTTCCCGTGTCTCCTCTGTAATATAGGCCTTCTCCACGGCCTCTGCTAATGTCTGTGGGCAGTGAATGCACACTGCGCCACCTAAATCCAAGTTTAGGCCCCGGATGAACCTGTGAATCCATACCTGCTCATCCTGCATATAGTCGACATACTGGAGTAGGTCCAGAAATCGACTCTCATACTCAGCTACTATCATCGATGCCTGACGGAGGTCATGAAACTCATCTATCCACTGCTGAATAAATCTCCTGGGTAAATACCTGCTCCTGAAACGCTCCTCAAACAGCTCCCAGGTAATCATCTCCGAGTCAACATGGAGCTTCTGCTCCTCGGTCCTCCACCAGACTCCTGCTCCATCCTTCAGAAGATGGATTGCAACACGAGCTTTCGTGTTGCTAGTACAAGGGCAGAGCTTGAAGCATCCGCTCAAGCTCACCAACCAGGCCTCTACCTGAAAACCACCTGTATCACCCGAATAGTGAGATGGTCGTAGCTTCAGGATCTCCCTGATATGGTCTGCAGCTGACGTATGATGAATCCTAGGTCTCTCTGTATGCTCCTCCCTCTGTCTAGGGCTCTGAGACCTGTCCCTATGTCCTGAGATCCTGTCCCCATGTCCTCTCTGTGGTGACTCTGCCCTAGCCGACTCCGCACGGAAGTTCTCTACCCTGTGCTCCTCGTTGTGTCGAGGGGATGCCTGGGCATCTACTGATGGCTCCAAACTATGTCTTGCAAGTCATCCTCCCAAGGGCTCTCCGCGTATAGCGGCATTGACATCCTGGAGTGTCTGCAAGATCTGAGGTAGGAATGGCTGCTACGGCCTGCTCTGGCGGTGGTATATCTAGGTCTATATGAAGAGACCCCTCGCCCAATCCGCGCCTCCTGCACAGATCAAGGTGAGAGTTAGTTCATTGTTCTAGGTCTTGTGCCAGTTTTCTAAATTTGTTGTTTCCTATAATTATCAACATTGTGGTTTTATATATTAAAAGAATCAACTCTGTACTAAGTTAAATGTTCTGTTTCACATTTTCTGCGTGTGCCCAAGGGTCCAAGCTTGAACCCCGCTCATACCAAAATGTAACGCCATAAAAATGACGCTCAACGACGACGATGACGATGATGACGAAGAACTTGCTTCCACAAACACATAACCGAAAATGACTAATTTTTTTTTTTTTTAAGAAAATTATTTAACTTTTAAGTTCCAAGATTCACGTCATTGTTCATTAGAGGAAGGTTTGATAAATGTCACTTTTAGCTATCATATCTATGTCTCGTCATAATACAATTGAAGTCTATATTCTTATACGATGGCCCGCTTTTAAATGAAATCTTTCAAGATATTGTATTAGTACATGCGTCATTGTAAACATCAAATAGTCATTTATATTTTACATTTGAGGTTTAGTCCTTATTTAGAATACATAAATACTATATGTATATTTAAAATCTCAAAATGAGATATATATATATATATATATATATATATATATATACCAAAGAGGGTTTATATACCAAAACTTTACATTTTTTAACTTAATCATATTCCACTTTAAATTTAAATGGAAAATATACTTTTAGTTTTTTCACATAGCTCATATGATATATATATATATATATATATATCAAAATTTACATTTATATAACTCTATCCTTTCAACATCAATATTCAAATAATTTGCATTAAATTTTTACCTCAGGATTTATTATACATCTATGTTGGGTTATACATTTATCCACATTCAAAGGCTTAAGAATCAACTCAACATGGGGTATTGAAGTGGGTGGCCATAATGGCCACCGCCACCAAGCATTAAACTCACCACCACCGCTTAAGCATTCATTACCGCATGTTCAAATTCATGTCATTTCATTTGGGAGTGAAATCTTAAGGCCCATTAAAAAAAATTGGTTGGACTTTTTGGTTTACCCACCCACCACCCATATATTGGCAGAATAAAGCATAAATTAAGTCCTACACATGTAATTGGGGCTCCAAAAGTTTATTTTTATTTTATTGGATTAAACTATTTGCGAGATGATTAAATTTGGCGGGATCCATGCCTGGCCTGGTTTTGGGATGGTCCCTTACCAAGGATGTGGTGGTTATGGCCGCTCAGCTGGAATCTCTCTTTGGTGAAACAACCAAGTTCCAAGGATTTCTTTGTTTTTATTACATTCGATTTATCAAATGCTCTCCAACTTGCGACATGTTTGGCTATTTTTGAGATTTAAAAAATCGAGCAAGAGGGGAAGATGGAGGTTGAGAGGAATTACAGCCCTTTAGATAGGCCATGGATAGAGGATGGTGGTTTTGAAGGAGGCTACGAGGCGGTGAAAATGGCGTGAATACCTCCAGCTTTCACGTGGAATCAATGTGGCGGTTGTTTCAGCCGAGATCCATGGCTATGAGCATGAGAAATCAAGTTTGCGAGACCGGTGGTTACAAAAAGTTACTTCCATTTTCATTGGTGCCATGCGAAGACACATGTGCTTATGTGAAAGAGTATCTACAACTCTAAGCTTGCATGAGAACATGGCCAGCACGGTGCAAAACAAACAGAGAGCCTTTTTATTTTTTTTTGAGCGCTTTAAAAAAGCGGTTGTCCATTTATGTTGTTATCTGTTCAGTATTGAATGCATCTTCAAATTTGGGTTCTGCCCTCAAGATATTTAATCAAAATCGATTAAGGGAACAGTGAGAGTATCATGAGAAGGTGAAAAAGAAATTATTTCGTGATTCTTTCTACATGAGACCTCACCGATGTTTTTTGGTGAGCTCGTGGAAGAGACTCAGAGGTGGATCTGTTTCATATCGAAAATATTTATGAAGCATATTTTTTTGGAATATAATGAAGCATCCGAAAATATCATTTCGTGAGAAAAAAAAATTTTTTTTCTTAATATTACATGATGATCTAAAACTAAGGATAAGTAAAATATTCCATTAAAAATAGGTTCTAAACCCCTTTAAATATTAGTATGTCTTTGTTTCCTAGGACTTAATATGTCATCGATTACAATAGTAAATGTAATGCTTGAGTAGAGCCGGTGGATGTATTAAAATTTAGGAACAACATTCCCTTTTTCTTATGAAAAGCCTTTAATCGGATATTAACAGGTGTGATTTTTATTATTTAATGTTTATTAATAGTTTTACTACTTTATTGATTGATATATGAATACAATTATAATTTATATTTTATACGGCTAAATACTTCTTCATAGGTGTTTACTCCTTCCATAACTTATGTGTGAAAATTTTCTAAACACATTTGCCTTAATTAAAATGTAATTTGTTTCAATTGTTGTATAAGATCAAATTTAATAATCAAGGAAACAATTGAAAGTTAAAAATTTACAAAAAAAGGCATTTAAAAAAGTACATCAACAATAGAAGAAGAGAAAATGCACTAATATTCCAATTTTTCAATACATCTTTTAATAAAAAATGAAATTTAATATGTATTTTTTTTTTTAATTTCCTCAACATTCCACAAAAGAGTCCAACAATATTTCCATTAAGTTTTAAAGCAAGAACTACTAACATGTCAACAAGATCAACATACTCATATGAGGTTCCAAGCCAAGTTAAAGGAGAATAAATAATTGTCTTTCTTTCAACTTTTAATTCCATCCACATTACAACCTTACTAATGAAGTTCAAAACAAACTTTCCTTCAAAATCTTGTTACAACATTTTCCACTTAATGTGGGAACAAATTTACAATAATGGAAGCTAAAATACAAAGCAATATTACATTTTTCCTCCACTCAAGGTGGGTAAAAATACAAGGTGGTTTCACATTGTCATCAACAAGGTTCCAATGCTCCAATATCAACAAGGTGGCTCCTCCATAGTTTGCTTGATTCACAACAAAATAAGGGGAGAGGCAACGCTCTCCTCCCAACCAAGATACCCAATGGAGAAGAGAAGCCATCCTCTCCATTGGCCCCCGAGCCCCAACCACATCACAATGGGAGAAAATCCAACTCATGGCAACTACTAGCTTCCACATAACTCAACATAACATTTCACATTCATTCCATAATCCTTCAAAACAAAATCAACAACACAACAAGAGGGAAAACAATCACAACAACAAGTCACAAGGCTTATCAAGAAAGCCATAAGAGTAAGACCTATGGGGAGGCCACTTATGCCTCCCAATGGGAATGGGTGCCACCTAAAAGCCTCCAATGCAAAACACAATACCCCTAACAACTCTTATGCCTCCCTCAAGTACCCCTTATCCCTCCATTCACTCTTATGCCTCCCTCAACTCTTATGGCTCCCTCAAAGTAAAACAAGAAGAAAATGCAAGCATTTCTCTTACTAGGTGGGCACCCAACCCAAACTCCCTCCTCAAGAACATGATCTCTTATGCCTCCCTCAATTAAACTCCCCATAGTCTCCTCCCACTCCCAACTTAGGCATTCTACCCATTCCCAACAAGCATTGCAACAACAAAATTCAACACAACATATGTACTCATTCATATAACAAAAAGAAGAAAACATAATACAAACAAAGGTGAAGCTCCTACCTTTCCATGGTAGAGCTTGTTCCAAGTATGAAGTCTCAAATCCCTCCAAAGATCAAGCAAGCATCCACAAGCTCCAACAAAATTTCCACAAGTATCAACAAGCTCCAAAAATCCACAAACTCTTTCCAAATCCTCTCCTCTCCAAAATACAAAAGACTAAAAATGAAACTTCCAACCCCCAAAACAAACAAGAGGATCAAATAAATAGAGAAAAGAGGGAGGGATGATGTGGCTCCAAGTAGGATGCCACCTCCTTTTCCCTCCACTCCACATCATTTGGTCAACATCAAATTCCAATGCACCATTAATAAGTGGTTGAAAGAAAGGCAAGCACCTTACACACTCCAACTAAGCCCACTCCCCCAAAGGACAAAATTAAATTTTGAAAGAAAGTGCAATTAATATTTTTACCCTTTTATCCCCCCAAAACACCTAAAAGACCCTAAATTTGGCCTTCCAACCCATAGGTAGGGTTGGCATGGGGTTTTAAGAGGTGTGGGACAAGTTTGACTTGTCCCACAAGCTTTGAAATTTGGCCTCCAAGGCCAAATTCGAGTTTCCCATGTGGGGTAGAGTGTGCTACACTCAAACTCAAACACACATCAATCCACACAAAATCCCAAGTAAATCAAATCCTAATAAATGAACTCTCTTAGGTCACATCTTTTAATTAGTTTAGGACAATTTCAAATTAACTTAATTAACCCACTACAACCCATGGCTAACAAAGGGGTAAACTCCAATCCAAAGAATATGAATAATAACACAAGTAAAATTTCACTTACTAAGAGCAACACATACTAACATAATAAAAGGGAAAAATTAAAACAAAACAACACATGATCCCTAGGTCACAATTTTCCCTTTACCAGATAATTCTAACACACACACAATTACTTGTTGCCATGGTGACCTTAGTTGGATTCTTCTCGAATTCCGATGTGGTTGGTCTCCACTCCCCAATATTGTTGTGAATATAATATACCTGAGAGAAAAATACCTCCTTCGGCCTGTTGGCCGCATTAAAACATTCATGCCAAATATACAATATAATCTAAAATAAACGACACATGATTTACTATCATCTATGCAAGTACGATATCACTAACACTTCCTAGCACATTTCTATTCCACATATCATTTATATCAAAACGATCATCACATTAGTCCAATTATCAAGTTCTACTCAATATGATTAAACATATCACATGTCATAATTAAAGATAAATAACCCTGTCAAAAGTATACAAATATCGTCATCAAATGTCCACCAGTAAACCATATGCATCATATAAAGATCAAATCAATAACAATCCAATGTCTATGATATCTACTAGCATGCTAAATCAAGAAGCCATAATAATCCATAAGTGAAGTAATCAGTCTCAAAACAACAAAACAAAATGAGGTGTCGAAGGGAAGTGGGCACTACATCCCCCTCCCCTTAGACTCGACTTCCTCCTGGAAGTCACTGGAAAAGGTGTGGAAACTATCCTCGTAACAAAGTAGCATCCTCCCAAGTAGCTGCAGTCTCATCATACCTGTCCCATTGGACCCGAACCTGATCAATCTCTCTGCCGCGAAGGCCTAGGGTCCTGCGATCTAAAATGCACACGGGCTCCACCATCGATCTGAACCTGCAATGCGGTCCAATCTAGCACATGAGAAGGATCAGAAATATATCTCCTAAGCACAGAAATGTGAAACACATCATGGACGCGAGATAAGCTAGGTGGCAATGCTAGACGATAGGCCAAGGGACCGAGGCGCTCCAAGATCTCAAAGGGACCCACAAACCTAGGAGCAAGCTTAGAACCTTTTCCATAATGGATAGGGCTCTTATGCGGTCTGACACGAAGAAACACCTTCGTGCCTACCTCAAAGCTGCGATCTGTCCTATGCTGGTCTGCATACTTCTTCTATCTATCCTGCGCCTCCTGCAATCTCTGTCTGATCAAGGTAACCTGTTGCTCCATGTCCTGTAATAATGCTGGCCCAAGGGAAACCCTGTCCTCAATCCTATCCCAACTAAGAGGTGTCCTGCACTCTCTACCATATAATGCCTGAAAAGGAGCCATGCCTATAGAACTCTGGAAACTATTATTGTAGGAAAACTCCACCAAATACAGATACTCCTCCCATCTCGACTGATGATCCATCACGTACATCCTGAGCATATCCTCCAAAATCTGATTCACCCTCTCTGTCTGTCCATCTGTCTCAGGGTGATAAGCTGTGCTGAAATTAATCCTCGTCCCGAGGGCATACTGCATGGTGGTCCAGAAATGGGAAGTGTACAAAGGGTCGCGGTCGCAAATGATCTTCCACGGAATCCCATGTAATCTGACAATCTCATCAAGGTATACTCGTGCCACAACACTTGCTGTATAGGTGGTCTTTACTGGAGAAAAATGAGCTACCTTCGTCAATTTATCCACCACCGTGACCATGATGGCGTCGTGATGGTATCTCGACGTAGGTAACCCAACGATGAAGTCCATGGAAATGGTGTCCCACTTCCACTCCGGTATGGCGTGAGGATAGAGAAGGCTAGCTGGATGCTGATGCTCGGCCTTCACCCTCTGGCACTCTAAACAACGTGACACAAATGAAGCCACGTCTCTCCGAAGTCCTCTCCAAAAATACAACTGTCTCAGGTGGCGTGCATCTTCTTCACCCCGGATGGGCTGAATAAGGTGCACGATGAGCCTCTATCAAAATGTCATGTCTCAAGCCTCCATCTCTAGGAACATATATCCGACCTCTGTGTCTGAGAAGACCATCTGCCTCTAATGAAAATCCATCAAATCTCCCCTCAAGGGGTCTCTGAGACTCAATCTCTACTCTGGCTGCAAGGTAGAAACTATCATGAGGAAGGCTGCACAAGATCCTACTCCGTAAATCTGTGCCCACTGAGGTGGCCATAGCCACATGTCTCCGCCTACTCAAGGCATCTGCAACCACATTCTCCTTCCCTTTCACATGCTCTATCTCCATGTCATACTCACAGAGTAACTCCATCCAACGCCGCTGACGAGCGTTGAGATTGGGGCTGCGTGAAGAGGTGGCGAAGACTCAAGTGATCGATCCTAGTGTAAATCTCCGGCCAAGAAGAAAATGTCTCCACCGCACAAGGCATGTACTACTCTGCTGCAAGCTCAAGGTCATGGGTCGGATAATTGAGCTCATAATCTTTGAGTTTGCGAGACTCAAAGGCAACTACTACCCTCCCCTCTGCATTAACACACCTCCAAGTCTGCCCGAGGAAGCATCATGCAAATGTAGAACTCACCCCGAGGATCTAGCACTGCAAGAATAGGTGCTCTCGTGAGGCATTCCTTGATGTCTTAAAGGCTTTGCTCACATCTATCTCGACCATAAAAACTTCTTCCCTTTCCGCTGAAGAGAAGTGATAGGGTGCTTGTGATCCGAGAAAAATCTGAACAAACCTCCCGTAATACCTGCTAGACCCATGAAACTACGCACCTCGGTCACACTAGTGGGTGCTTGGCCAATCCATGATGGCTCGAATCTTGGAAGGATCGATTGCGATACCTTCCCCGAAATGATGTGGCCCAAATCTTGCACCTCGGTGAAAGAACGCACACTTCTCCAAGTTCCCGTAAAGGCGCTGTTCGCGAAGACACTGAAGAACCTGGCGAAGGTGCTCCTCGTGCTCCTCACGTGTGCGTGAGTAAATCAGAATGTCATCAAGGAAGATGAGCATGAAGCGATCAAGGAAGGTCCTGAATACCCCATTCATCAAACTCATAAACACTGCGGGGGCATTCGTCAAACCGAAAGGTACCACTGTGAACTCGTAGTGGCCATATCTCATACGGAATGCTGTCTTGTGAATATCTGTCTCCGCAATCCTGAGCTGATGGTACCCTGACTTAAGATCTATCTTAGAGAAAACTGTAGCCCCCTTCATCTGATCAAATAAATCATCAATGCGTGGAAGGGGGTAACGATTCTTGATCGTTACTTTATTCAGCTGACGGTAGTCAATACACAAATGAAGAGATCCATCCTTCTTCTTTACGAAGATCACTGGTGCACCCCAAGGGGATACACTAGGATGGATTAGGCCTTTCTCCAGAAGGTCCTCAAGCTGCAACTTGAGCTCACATAACTCAGGAGTAGTCATCCGATAGGGTGCTCGTGAGATAGGCTCTGCGCCCGGAACTAGATCTATATGGAAGTCGATCTCACGGGGGGGTAACCCGGTAGCTCCCACAGGGAACACATCAGCAAACTCGATAAGATGGGATGATCATCGAGGGAAGGTCCTCTTGACTCATCCTCGATCATCACTTGACCGTAATAGCAAACAATTGACAACCCTGTCGCGCACACCGCTTAAGCTGCATAGCGGAGATGGTGCGAATGGATATGGCCCTCCTAACTCCTGATATCACTGACTCTACTCCAAGATCATCTATGCAAGCAATAGTCTTATGGTAACAATCCACTCTAGCTCTGTGAGCGAACAACCAATCCATGCCTAAAATGATGCCATAAGATCCTAATGGAAGGATCCGAAGATCAGAAGTAGTGGTGAAGGGTCCCAAATCCACTACACACTCCTTAACTAAGGAGTCTACAGAAATTTTGGCTCCAGAAGCCATCTCAACGTCCCAACTACGGCCTACCTAACTGCCACCACCTCTTACAACGCTCTACTAAGGATGGTGCAATAAAAGAATCAGAAGAACCAGAATCAAATAATATAGAGGTGGAAATACCACCAATACTACCTGTCATCTCAATCACAGTACTCTGATGCTCAGCCTGGCGGTTCTCGACCACTGCGTAGATCCGATGACTCCGTGCCATATCTCCAACAGTAGGCTCTGAGCTCTGCATCTTACCCTTGTTAGGGTTCTGTGGGCAATCTCTCCAATGATGTCCAACAACACCACAACCATAACAGCTGGTCCCCTCCAGTGGGAAGCAGCTCCAGCTGGTACTCTAGATGACTGAGATACAGATCCTGACGATCCGGCTATGGACTGCTGAGGTCTCTGCTGACGAGCTCCCTTGGACTGAGCTCTCGGTGCACCCTGTGTCCTGATGGGACCCCTAGGAGGAGGCCCCATACTACGTCCTCTCTGTGCATCAAATCTCTGAGGAGGTCGGTAAGGTGGGCGGGTCTGCTGCTGCTGTTGTGGTGGCCTGAATGAAGCTTGCCCTAAACTCTGTCCACCCCATGGAGGAGGAACTGACCCCTTCGACCTACCATCCTGCATCTGCTGGATACGGCTCCGAACTCTGTCTCTAGCTGCTTTGCGTCTTTCCCCGTGTCTCCTCTGCAATATAGGCCTTCTCCACGGCCTCTGCTAATGTCTGTGGGCAGTGAATGCGCACTGCGCCACCTAAATCCAAGTTTAGGCCCCGGATGAACCTGTGAATCCATACCTGCTCATCTTGCATATAGTCGACATACTGGAGTAGGTCTAGAAATCGACTCTCATACTCAGCTATTATCATCGATGCATGACGGAGGTCATGAAACTCATCTATCCGCTTCTTTGAATAAATCTCACAGGTAAATACTGCTCTGAAACGCTCCTCAAATAGCTCCCAGTAATCATCTCCAGTCAACATGGAGCTTCTGCTCCTCGGTCCTCCACTGAGACTCTGCTCCATCCTTCGAGAAGATGGATTGCAACACGAGCTTTCGTGTTCTAGTAGTACAAGGGCGAGCTTGAAGCATCCGCTCAAGCTCACCAACCAGCCTCTTCCTGAAAACCCCTGTATCACCCGAATAGTGAGATGGTCGTAGCTTGGGATCTCCCCGATATGGTCTGCAGGTGACGTATGATGAATCCTAGATCTCTCTGCATGCTCCTCCCTCTGTCTGCAGGGCTCGAGACTGTCCCTATGTCCCGAGATCTTGTCCCCATGTCCTCTCTGTGGTGACTCTGCCCTAGCCGACTCCGCACGGAAGTTCTCTTCCCTGTGCTCCTCGCTGTGTCGAGGGATGCACAGGCATCTACCGATGGCTCCAAACTATGTCTTGCAAGTCATCCTCCCAAGGGCTCTCCGCGTATAGCGGCATTGACATCCTGGAGTGTCTGCAAGATCTGAGGTAGAAGATGGCTGCTACGGCCTGCTCTGGCGGTGGTATATCTAGGTCTATATGAAGAGACCCCTCACCCAATCCGCGCCTCCTGCACAGATCAAGGTGAGAGTTAGTTCATTGTTATAGGTCTTGTGTCAGTTTTCTAAATTTGTTGTTTCCTATAATTATCAACATTGTGGTTTTATATTTTAAAAGAAAAGTCAACTCTGTACTAGGTTAAATGTTCATGTTTCATGTTTTGTGTGTGTGCCCAAGGGTCCAAGCTTGAACCCTCGCTCGATACCAAAATGTAATGCCGCCAAAAAAATGACGATGATGACGAGACTCTAGGACTTGCTTCCCAAACATATAACCCAAAAAAATCGACTAAATTTTTTTTTAAATTTTTTTATTTAACTTTGTTTCCAAGATTCATGTCATGCATTCATTAGAGGAAGGTTTGCTAAATGTATTTAGCGTCATATCATATGACTTGTCATAATACAATCGATCTATATTCTTATACGATGGCCCGCTTGCAAAAAAATTCTTTCAAGATATTGTATTAGTACATAAATGCGCTGATGGCATCAAATAGTCTTATATTTTACATTTGAGGTTTAGTCCTTATTTAGAATAAATATAAATACTATATTTACATTTAAAATCTCAAAATGAGATATATATATATACCACCAAGTTTATGTGTTTATATACCAAAAGACATTATTTTAACTTAATCATACTTCACTTTGTAATTTAAATGAAACCGTGCTTTGAGTTGTTTTCACATAGCTCGGTGATTTCGGGTTTAACTCTCCACGTATATGGGTGAGCTATCCTTTCAACTCCATATTCAGAGATTTGCATTATATTGGAGGATTAAACAACTATCTATGTTGGGTTATACATTTATCCACATGGAACCCGACGAAGATGTAAAAAATCAACTCAACGAATGGGGTATTGCAAATATCCAGTCACCATATGGGTTCCTACGCTAAATCACCACCACATTTGAAAATTCATGGGGGCCAAGCATTATATCATGGCCATACCACAATTCACATGGCATTAAAATTTGGTAGTTGGGTTACCACTCACCACCCATATATTCAAGCATAAATTGCATGTAAGCATTCCCCACGTAGGGGCTCCAAAGTTTATTTTCTTTAATGCGGTGGTTAAACATATTTGAAAACTATGTTTAAATTTACATGATTGGGGGGTGGTGGATGGTTTTAATGGCCCCTGCCATCACACTAAACGTCCTCTCCTTGCGTGTGAAATACACCAACCGCCGCCTTATTTTCTTTGTCATTTATTACACTCGGATCCATAAACCTTAAACTTCCCTCCCGCCCCTTTGCCCACCGGATTTGGGTTGGCGCGCATTGGGAAGATGGAGGTTGTAGAGGAAGCTACGGCCAGAGTGGAATAGGGAATGGTGGTATGGAAGGAGCTATGGGCACGTGAGAAGCTACAGGCACGTGGAATCAATGCGGCGGTTTCCAGGAGAAGCTATTGAGCGCATTTAAAATAAGGTTCAAAGGTGGTGGTTAGGCGAGTTTACCTCTTTCATTTCATTTGGTGCTTGCAAGGTGTGTGCTTGGTAGGGAGTATCTGGCGCATGGATCCTGGCCACGGCAACCACCACAAACATCCCCCCTTTTTTAATTTTTTGAGCGCTTTAAACAAGCGGGTTGTCCAACTATGTTGTTATATCATGCTCGAATTGAATGCATCTTCAAATTAAGGTTCTCCATCAAGATATATTCTTAATCAAAATCGATTAAGGAACAGGTGAGAGTGTCATGAGAAGGCAGTGAAATTTAATGGATCTTACCAAGATTTTTTAAGGTGGAGCTCGTAGGAGAGACTCACAGAGGAGGATCTATTTCATATCAGAACATTCATGAAGCACAATTTGTTTTGTAATAAAAAAAAAAATCCTATCAGCGTAAATTTATTTTATTCTTAATATTACCTGTGATCTAAAACTACGGATAAGTAAAATATTCCATTAAAAATAGGGTTCCAAACCCCTTTAAATATTAGTATGTCTTTGTTTCCTAGGACTTAATATGTCATCGATTACAAAGTATAAATGTAATGCTTGAGTAGAGCCGGTGGATGGCATTAAAATTTAGGAACAACATTCCCTTTTTCTTATGAAAAGCCTTTAATCAGGTCAGGTGTGATTTTTTATTAGAGCAATGTTTATTAATAGTTTTACTACTATTATTGACTATATATGAATACAATTATAATTTATAATTTACACTGCTAAATACTTCTTCATAGGTGTTTACTCCTTCATAACTTATGTGTGAAAAATTGTTATAAACACATACCTTAATTAAAATGTAATTTGTTTCAAAATGTAGTATAAGATCAAATTTAATAATCAACCGGACACAATTGAAAGTTAAAAATTTACAAAAACAATGGGCACTAAAATACATCCAAGTAGAAGAAGAGAAAATGCACTAATATTCCAATTTTTCCAATACATCACTTTTAAGTAACAAAACAAAATTTAATATATATTTTTTTGTAATTTCCTCAACATTCCACAAAAGAGTCCAACAATATTTCCATTAAGTTTTAAAGCAAGAACTACTAACATGTAAACAAGATCAACATACTCATGTGAGGTTCCAAGCCAGGTTAAAGGAGAATAAATAGATTGTCTTTCTTTCATATTTTAATTCCATCCACATTACAACCTTACTAATGAAGTTCAAAACAACTTTCCTTCAACATCTTGTTACAACATTTTCTACTTAATGTGGGAACAAAATTTACAATGATGGAAGCTAAAATACAAAGCAATATTACATTTTTCCTCCACTCAAGGTGGGTAAAATACATGGTGGTTTCACATTGTCATCAACAAGGTTCCAATGCTCCAAATATCAACAAGGTGGCTCCTCCATAGTTTTGCTTGATTCACAACAAAATAAGGGGAGAGGCAACGCTCTCCTCCCAACCAAAATACCCAATGGAGAAGAGAAGCCATCCTCTCCATTGGCCCCCGAGCCCCAACCACATCACAATGGGAGAAAATCCAACTCATGGCAACTACTAGCTTCCACATAACTCAACATAAGATTTCACATTCATTCCATAATCCTTCAAAACAAAGATCAACAACACAACAAGAGGGAAAACAATCACAACAACAAGTCACAAGGCTTATCAAGAAAGCCATAAGAGTAAGACATATGGGGAGGCCACTTATGCCTCCCAATGGGAATGGGTGCCACCTAAAAGCCTCCAATGCAAAACACAATACCCCTAACAACTCTTATGCCTCCCTCAAGTACCCCTTATCCCTCCATTCACTCTTATGCCTCCCTCGCTCTTATGGCTCCCTCAAAGTAAAACAAGAAGAAAATGCAAGCATTTCTCTTACAAGGTGGGCACCCAACCCAAACTCCCTCCTCAAGAACATGATCTCTTATGCCTCCCTCAATTAAACTCCCCATAGTCTCCTCCCACTCCCAACTTAGGCATTCTACCCATTCCCAACAAGCATTGCAACAACAAAATTCAACACAACATATGTACTCATTCATATAACAAAAGAAGAAAACATAATACAACAAAGGTGAAGCTCCTACCTTTCCATGGTAGAGCTTGTTCCAAGTATGAAGTCTCAAATCCCTCGAGATCAAGCAAGCATCCACAAGCTCCACAAAATTCCCACAAGTATCAACAAGCTCCAAAAATCCACAAACTCTTTCCAAATCCTCTCCTCTCCAAAATACAAAGACTAAAAATGAAACTTCCAACCCCCAAAACAAACAAGAGGATCAAATAAATAGAGAAAAGAGAGGGAGGGATGATGTGGCTCCAAGTAGGATGCCACCTCCTTTTCCCTCCACTCCACATCATTTGGTCAACATCAAATTCCAATGCACCATTAATAAGTGGTTGAAAGAAAGGCAAGCACCTTACACACTCCAACTAAGCCCACTCCCCCAAAGGACAAAATTAAATTTTGAAAGAAAGTGCAATTAATATTTTTACCCTTTTATCCCCCCAAAACACCTAAAAGACCCTAAATTTGGCCTTCCAACCCATAGGTAGGGTTGGCATGGGGTTTTAAGAGGTGTGGGACAAGTTTGACTTGTCCCACAAGCTTTGAAATTTGGCCTCCAAGGCCAAATTCGAGTTTCCCATGTGGGGTAGAGTGTGCTACACTCAAACTCAAACACACATCAATCCACACAAAATCCAAAGTAAATCAAATCCTAATAAATGAACTCTCTTAGGTCACATCTTTTAATTAGTTTAGGAAAATTTCAAATTAACTTAATTAACCCACTACAACCCATGGCTAACAAAGGGGTAAACTCCAATCCAAAGAATATGAATAATAACACAAGTAAAATTTCACTTACTAAGAGCAACACATACTAACATAATAAAAGGGAAAAATTAAAACAAAACAACACATGATCCCTAGGTCACAATTTTCCCTTTACTAGATAATTCTAACACACACACAATTACTTGTTGCCATGGTGACCTTAGCTGGATTCTTCTCGAATTCCGATGTGGTTGGTCTCCACTCCCCAATTTGTTGTGAATATAATATACCTGCAGAGCAGAAAATACCTCCTTCGGCCTGTTGGCCGCATTAAAACATTCATGCCAAATATACAATATAATCTAAAATAAACGACACATGATTTACTATCATCTATGCAAGTATGATATCACTAACACTTCCTAGCACATTTCTATTCCACATATCATTTATATCAAAACGATCATCACATTAGTCCAATTATCAAGTTCTACTCAATATGATTAAACATATCACATGTCATAATTAAGATAAATAACCCTGTCAAAAGTATACAAATATCGTCATCAAATGTCCACCAGTAAACCATATGCATCATATAAAGATCAAATCACTAACAATAACAACGTCTATGATATCTACTAGCATGCTAAATCAAGAAGCCATAATAATCCATAAGTGAAGTAATCGCTAAATCAAGGGAAGTGGGCACTAAAATTCCAATAGTTTATTATTGACATTGATACAAAAAAAGGGGGATTCAAATGAAATTAACTATCTTATTGTTATCAATATATTAATATTTTAATATATTAATATATCAATATCATTACCATCTAATAAAATAGTGACACAATTAAAGTATTGCTAAAATACATAGATATATAAATTAACATTCTTCTATATATATTATTATTATTATTATTACTACTATGTGGTGGGGGTGGGGTCGGCGACCCCTCCCCACCCCATTCACAACACAACAACATAGCCAATATGCAGATTTGGCTTAGGGTTAGTTTAAATTTTATTTATCAAAAGTTTTAACTAGATATATTAACACATGTTTTTCTCTTTATTTTATTTTATTAATAATATTCTTAGTTATTGCTTAATGAAATAAAATTATCAATACCATGTTTCTTTTATATTCTTAGATTCGACCCCTCCCCCCACTTGCATTTGCTTTTATATTAAAACAGTGGGGGCCAAAACCCCACCAAATACCATGTTTCTTTTTTTGTTGTTAAACAATGCTCGAGTTTTATGCGGCCGAACCCTCTCCTTGCGAATTGCAGTAACTCTCAATCATGATTGTTTTATTTTACACTTGGTCATATATATATATTAGATTTGCATTATTATATACCTAACCATGGTTTTGGAGATATATATTAAAAAAAAAAAAAAAAAAAAGTATTCTTTGTAAAGAAGGAAAAAATAGATCTATCTCGGGCATATACCTTGAAATAAACTAGCAAGAAATGAAAAATCAAGGTTTTGTTTTGGACAAAAGCCTCATGCCCAAATGGGTATTTTTATTTAAACAAGCTTTGAATAAAATGAGAAATTTACAAACCCTTGTAAAAGGGTAGAATAGGAAAAGAAAAATAATAACTAGAATAAATAATATTGGGGGATGTGTATATCCATCCCCAAAATTGCAACCTTCTCATCCATGGCTTCCTCCTCTTCCATCTTCCCATAAACCAAGAAATGAGCAAAGGAAAAGGTTAAAGGACTTCCTTAAGGATTTTAGGGTTGTTTTGAAATCCTCTCATCCAATGGTCCATATTATTTTCATCCGAGGGCCAAAATTGTCCCCTCTGAATAGTTAGATGGGATGATCATTTGATCACATGGGTCTCCTTTTTGAAAGGGGCCACTAGTCTTGTGTATTGAAAGAAATTAATTTTTATTGTATTTTTATCCTTGAATTAAATTAAATGAACTCTACCCTTATTAGTTTAGTTTAGTTTTGCAATGGAGAATTAATTAATTAGCTTAGTATAAATGAAAGAGCTATTTTGACTTTGAAATTTAATTATTTAATTTTTCATGACCTTAGGAACCTAGGTATTAAATTTATTTAGGATTAATGGAATGAAATTTCTTAAACTCAACTATAGATTTAATCGATTATGTTATTTAATAATAATTATTTGTTTAATGTTGCGAAGGTCGGTACTTAACCCTAGGTTTTTGTTACACGTTGCATTCGACCTTAATATAAATAAATAAAAATTATTCCATAATTTTTACATTATATTATTTGTTTGGCTTCGGGTTTCATGTGCGAAAATTTGTAGGCATTATAACATTTCTTATAGAAAAAGCTCGCATCGTCGCAAGATGCATATGTTTAACATACATTGCGAGGTCCCTCGTTACGTTGCTTTAAAACCTTTTTAAAAACACGGTGACATCCAAATTAGGACGTGCTAGAGAGCATAACAAGAAATATCCCATTTGCAAATCCTAGCTCCCAAGATCGAAAAGGCACGTGCAATGATAGATTATGAGTTGGAAAATTATTTACCTATTAGGTATTATATATACTTATATATATTGCTAGTTTACTTTAATTTTTAAGTGATATCAAATATATGTAACTTTCCCACACTCGACAATTTATTAATTTAAATTAGTAAAGTGTTTTTTTACCTATTTACTTTAGTTTAGGTAACTTCCCCAATTGAGTTTTACAAATTAAATTAGTAAAGTGTTTTTTTATAAATATCACGGCCACAAATTTCAAATTTCACAGGCACAACATTAGATTCCTCCACTCAATATATATAAATGAGATGCCTCTCGACTTTACTTTAATTTTTAAGTGATATCAAATATATGTAACTCCTATTTAAATAATTTACCTATTAGGTAACCTATTTACGTAATATATTAACTATATAAAATTATTTACCATATATATATATATATATATATATATATATATATATTGCTAGTGTAATTTAATTTTTAAGTGATATCGAATATATGTAACTTTCCCACACCGAGAACTTCACTCAAGAACTTCACTCAATATATATATATATATATATATATATATAAGATGCCTCTCAACATAATTATAAAAATAGATGATTTATTTATGAAGATGCCTCTCAACATAATTATAAAAATAGATGATTTAAAATAAAATAAAATTAAGTTACTTATTATTTACTTATAATTAATTTAAATGTCTCTATTATATTGATATCAACATCTATAATTCTCTAAAAAGTATTGTTTATTTTGGAATATATTGGGTAAAGAGAGGGTTTTAGAAGGTCCCACAACCTTGATACAATAAGCCCATCAGGCCAGATCTAACAATAGCATTTCCAAAACAAAAATACCCACGAGGATTCCAAAAAGGAGAACGAAGAAGAGACAAGCCAAGAAGAGGAGCAACTAAATAAGCTTCTTCAGCTTAGAAACAACATCTTTAGCTCTAGGGGAGCCCGAGTCATTTGCAAGGAGATCCGCCAACTTGAGAAGCTCCGAACAGTCGTTTGCTAAGGCCATTCTGGTAGAATTCGTGAAGTCCTCCCAATCTTCGAGAGCTTTGAATGTACGCTGTAGCTTACTCAGAATGGAGGAGATGATATCAGCTCTGTTCTGGTCCTTTTTTTCATCAGCATCAATATCAGCAGTGCTAAAGTCCATAGCAGGAGTGGAGAGAGGAGTGTCAGTAGTGGAATCTTTAACATTCGAGGGTTCCTTAGAGCCAAAGCAGAGAATGAGAGGGGGGATCCGCAACAAATTGATTGATATCACCCTGCTCCTCTTCCGAGGAGTCAGGGTACAGTTGAGCAAGCCCCAACAGATCAGCCGCACCAGAGAGACCCGGGCTAGAAACAGGAGAAGGAGCGCGTCCACTGGCATTGGAGTCTTCCAGGAAGAGGCACGAGATGGGCGTGGGAAAGGGGGGAACAGCAGCGGAGATGGGGGCTTCGCGGGGGGGGCTCACGATGGCCACGTCGGAGTCAGCCGAGCCGAGGAAAGGAGCAAAGGCGGCGGCACCGAGAGGAGCGGTGGGAAGAGGAAGAGGGGCGAGAAGGAGGGGAGGGGGAGCGGCGGCGGCGACCCAATTTGGGAGGGAAGCGGAGCAGGTCAGTGTGGGAAGCGGCGACGGAGAAAAGAAGGTAAAGAAGACCCTGGTGGAGGATGACTCCCTCGCCCTCCCGAGCCAGCATAACAGAGTGCTCCAGCGATTGAAAAAGAAAGGCAGCTAAATTAATCTTTCTCCCCCAACGGAGGTGGGAGAGAATAAACAGATGGGGGCCAAAAACCAGACGGTACCTACCGTCTATGGTGAAGTACCTCATAATGGCTTCCGCCACTCTGTCCCAGGGCGAGGGCAGAGAGTCGCGGGTATATCCTGACATATATTTCCTTGGTCTGTCACCGGGCATTGAAATCTTGAATTTCGGCGTGAAGGGAACGCCTGTAGTAAATATCGCCCGCAGCAGGGAGCCCGGTGGCATCAGCGATGGCGTTCGTTGAGATGGTGAACTTAGTGCTGCCAATTTGAACACGCCCTCTCGACCACGAAGCCGTAACAGCATAAGACACTAAGGCCGAGTAACCAGACATTCTTTCCAGAAAAGTAGAGATCCCATTTTCCACTAAGATATTCCAGACCTCGCCATCATTCCTAAGCGTCTCATAATAGGGCTCAGGCGCCCAATTGCCCCCATGAGAAGAATATTAGAGCAGTTACAGAGTCGGAGATAGGAACTGACGAGAGCCAGTCTGAACAAGATACCGGCAAATATATTAAAGCCCTGACGCCACCACCTCGGATGATTAATGGGTGCATAGAGCTCGTTCGTGCGGGGATTCGCTGCATCATAACTAGGCGCCTTGATCAGGAACCTCGTGTCAAGAGTCATGTCAAATAAATTTGCCGTATTCATCGCCGCCATTTGAATGGACCAAAGCGCCCAGGCCGAAACCCCAGTCAGCTTCAGAGACCACCCGTCAGCATTGGAGTGCGTCAATTTGGGCAATCTGACAGAGTTCATTCGGGAAGTTCTCAGTCCAAATTTGCTGATTTTCGATGAGGACACCCATGTTAGCCAGAAGATCCGCCGCTCTATTACCTTCCCGGAGGACGTGCTGGAATTGGACTTGAAGAAAGGATCTTTGAATGCTTCTAATATCAGCAATGATGTTTTTAATCGACCAGTGTCCAGGGTCATTGGAACAAAGGAGGTTTATGATGTTGAGGGAGTCACTTTCCACTTGGAGGGGATCATTGCCCACCTTGATAGCCATCTCAAGACCCTTGAGGATGGCTAAGGCCTCCGCACGATGGTTGGAACCAAAGTTGAAATTATGGGCAGAGGCAGCAACAATTAAACCCGAATAGCAACGAAGAATGGCCCCTCCTCCGGACATACCTGGGTTCCCTTTCGAAGCGCCATCCGTGTTGAGTTTTCTCCATCCCCTAGGAGGGGGAAGCCAGCAAATCGAATTCCTGTCAGAATGGGTTTTTTTGCACGGAATGGATAAATACTGCTGCCACTCCAGGGTGTGACAGAACTGCAGTTTTTGCTGATATTTAGACCAAGTGGTCAGGTTGATATTTTCTTGGAGAGCCAGGCCAATCAGAGTAGCCACCTGATCAGGATTGAGACTCTTGTCTTTGAAGATTCTTCTGTTTCTTTCTTTCCATATGCCCCATAAACCATGCGGGAGGAGGAGTTTCCAAGCCAACTTTAGAATCGGATGAGTGAAGGGGGAGTACCATTGAGAAAGAGTATCCTGAATGGAATCCGGAAAGATCCAAAAAACTCCTAATCTCGATAGGAGCCACTGCCAAATATCATGCGAGAAAGAGCAATGGACCAGGAGGTGAGATGAGGATTCCTCTTCATTTGCACATAGAACACATTTGGTAGGAAGGAAAAACCCCTTCTCTTCAGGTTCTCCCCGGAAAGGAAGGCATTTTTAGAGGAGAGCCAAGAGAAAAAACCTATTTTAGGAGTGATCTCCTTAGGCCAGAATTTTATAAGAGGGGGGCCCACGTCAGCACAATGCATCGAGAGATAAGCAGCCCTAACTGAAAAGGAGCCCGAAGTGGATAGAGTCCAGATAATCTCATCTTCATTATGGGAATACGGGATGTAAATGGTGGAGAGCTGCACTCTAAGGGAGGACAGCAGGTCTCTTTGAAGGTCGCTGATATCCTCCCAATCCTTGATATCCCAAGAGGGGATGGAATTTATCCTCTGCCAATAACCAGAAGCTAATCTACCATGAATATTGATGATACTTCTCTTGATAGGGTCCCAAGAGGGGTTGAGATCAAGGGGATCATCACCAATCCAAGTATCCCTCCAGAAATCAATGAGACGCCCATTCCCGAACCTCCATTTAGTGCCAGCACGAATGATGGGGAGCGAACTACAAATGGAGTTCCATATGGTAGAGCCTCTAGTGGGGATGGATGTGAGAAAGTCTTCATTGTTTGTTAAATACTTAGCACGGAGCAAGCGGGCCCAACAAGAATTACCTTTAGCCACCTCCCAAGCAAGTTTTGCCAGGAGGGCCCCGTTCATCTCCTTTATTTTCCGAAGACCAAGACCACCGTGAGCAGTAGGTTTACAAACCTCTTTCCAGGCCACAAGGTGGATCCTTTTCTTTTCTTCAGTTCCAGACCACAGAAAGTTCCTTTGAATTTTTTCCACAGCCTCCCTAACAGAGCTGGGAATCTTGAGCATGGACAGAAAGTAAGAAGGAAGATTCTGAAGAGTGGCTTTCACCAGCTGGAGCTTGCCAGCCTGGCTGAGGAGAGCTCCTTTCCAAGCAGCGAGTTTTTTTGATATCTTTCAATAACCGGATTCCACATAATTTTTGATTGCCTTCCATGGAAGAGGGGGATGCCCAGATAAGAGGTTGGGAGATCCACAATCGAGCAACCAAAGATATCAGCAATCTTCCTCTGAACTCTGGGGGGCGTGTTGATGAAGGAGATGCTGCTCTTGATGAAGTTAACCGTTTGCTGCGAGGCTGATTGATAAAGAGAGAGGATATCCATAATAGCCCTGGCTTCGATAACAGAAGCCAAACTCAGCAATAAGGTGTCATCAGCGAACTGGCTATGAGTGGCCGAGGGACAGTTAGAGGTGATTTTCATGCCAGAGATGATGGATTGATTTTTTGCCGCATCCAGAGCTCTGCTGAGGGAATCCGCCATAAGAACAAAGAGAAAAGGTGACAGAGGGTCACCTTGCCTGATACCTCTGCTACTTTTGAAAAAACCCGCAGGAATGCCATTGATCAGAATAGAGAAACAAGGGGTCGAAACACATGAGTAAATCCAGCTACACCATTTTTTGTCGAACCCAAATTTTTCCAGGGTCTTGATTAGGAAAGGCCAGCTGACTCTGTCAAAGGCTTTTTGCATATCCAATTTTAAGATCATACCAGGAGACTTCGCAAGGAGGGCCGAGTGGATGGCCTCATGGACAGTAATTATACCGCCTTGAATAAGCCTACCTTTTATGAATCCATTCTGATTGAGGGAGATGAGGTTCGGCATAAGAGGTTTTAGCCTGGAAGCCAGCATCTTAGTGATAATCTTGTAAGACGTGTTGCATAAACTTATGGGCCGAAAATTGGACACATCCTTGGAGATATGCACTTTTGGAGCCAAGGCCACAAAAGTGGTGTTCCATTCCTTTAGCAGATTATCATTCATCTGAAATTCATTGACTGCGAGGAAAAGGTCCTGCTTGATGATTTCCCAAAAAACTTGGAAGAAAGCAGCCGGAAAGCCATCCGGACCCGGGGCTTTATCTCGCTTCATAGCAAAGACAGCTTTATGAATTTCCTCCATAGCAAAAGGCTTGGTAAGATTGTTGTTCATCTCAGGAGAGACCAGATGAGGAATGTGCTGAAGCATTTCATTCATAGATTGTTCCGAAGGAGCCAGATCAGCATGGAGAAGATTTGAGTAGAAGGATATAAGCTCATTGGATATATCAGAGTCAGCAGTAAGAAGAGTACCTGAAGACGACACCAACTCACGAATCTTGTCCCTAGCTTTATGTTTACAAGCAGTAATATGAAAGAATTTGGTATTACGATCACCTTGGTCAAGCCAGAGGGCCCGAGAACGCTGCCTCCAGTAGGTTTCTTCTTCTTTAAGAGTGCTTTGTGATAATCACTGAGGAGGGAGATTTCCTGTTGGTGAAGATGGTCCAACCTTCCCACATTCTCAATTTGCTCAGAAATTTTGATCAAGCTCTGAGAAAGCTCCTTCTTGCGAACCTTGATGTTACCGAAGACCTTAGACTTCCATATTTTGAGCTGTTTTTTGACTTCTTTGAGTTTGCTGGAAAATCTGAACATATTGGTTCCTTCAATCTCAATATTCCACCAGCTTGCAACCAGGGGGGTCAGATGATTATTCTCAAGCCAAGCCAGCTCGAATCTGAAGGGAGGATTCTTGACATTCACCATATGGTTGGCGCTCAACAGGAGGGGGCTGTGATCAGAGCCAACCCTTGGGAGGGAGCTGAGATAAAAGTCCGGAAAGAGAGAAATCCAATCCATCGATCCAAGAGCTCTATCTAATCTGCATTGAATGTGATTCCTGCCCAATCTACGATTTGACCATGTGTAAGAAGAACCGTGGAGATCCATATCCAGAAGTGAATTTTCTCTAATGAAGTCAGCCAAAGCTTCCATGCTAGCCGGCATAGCAGGCATGCCCCCCTGTTTATCTGAGGGATAAAGAGGACAATTTAGATCACCCATTATGATAATTGGAATTTTACCACAAGTAACGATGAAGTTGGTGATATCCTTCCAAAGTTTTCCACGATGATTCTCCAAGTTTGGGGCATAGACATTGATAGCAATCCAGGAGGTGTCAGTACCAATTTCTTGAAAGAGGATACATAGAAAATTGGGGTGTTTGAACAGGCAATCCCCTTTAAGAATTCTGGGATTCCACAAGGTGCAAAGCCCCCCGGAGTTCCCAGTTGAAGGTTGAGATTCAAATGCAGCCGCAGGCCAGATTTTATGAAGCCGAACCTCAGTTTTTAGCTTGGTTTCCTGTAACATGATGATATCAGGTGAGTTCTGGAACTTGATGTCTTTGATGATTCTTTGCTTTTGCAGAGAGTTGAGCCCTCTTATATTCCAAGAAATGATCTTCATTTCTTTTGTTTGGATTTACTCCCCACCACCATGGGGATAGTACTTTGGGTTCCTTGCGCCACATTTGTAGCTGCTTCAATCTGAAGCTTAACACTGCTTGGAGTTCTGCCTCTAACTTTTTCCAAGCCTATATCTGGTTTCTTGTTGCTGCTTCTAGTGAAACGGTGATTAAAACAATCATCGTGGAGAGATCCGAGGGAGAGGGGGCAGAATCAGAAACAGGCGGGCAAAGGGGAGGAAGGGTGGGAGGATCGAGGGAGGAGGGGATCGAGGGAAGGGGGTATGGAAAAGGGAGTAGGAAGCGGCGAAGGGGGGGGGAAGAGGCAGCCAAAAAGCCTGGAACCGTAGGAGCCAGGGGTGGGGAGAGAGGAAGGAGGACAGAGGAGGGGGGAAGGGTCTCAGCAGCAGGATCAGAGGGCTGGTTGATTTCTCCATCCTCAAGGAGAGCGAAGGAATTAGACGTGGGGATGATCGGGATCTCAATGGAGGACGATTTAGGAACAGATTTTTTCTTGTATTTTGGGGAGAGGGTTTGGGACAATGGTTTCGGTTGAGGTTTAGAGGGGCAGCTAGAGGCCCTATGGCCAAGTTTTTTGCAGAAAGAACAAGCTTGAGGAATGTATTCATAGTCAATAGGTTGTTTCCAGTTCCCAAAGTCCGAGATAAGCTCTATGTCTTTTGGCAAGGGGCAACTAATATCAGCATTAACACAGAAACGAGCATGAATAAATCTAGTTTTTGCTTTCGTGGCTTGATCTATAGCAATCAAAGAACCTATAGAAAGAGCAATACCTTCAATGACCGCCGGATGCCAAAACTCCAAAGGAAGCCCCGGAAGGCGGACCCAGATTGGGGCTTGGGTCATGGATTCCGTGTGTGGGTTGAAACCAGGAGACCATTTCCTGAGATAAAAACCCCGCCTGCCAAAGAACCACGGACCTCCCAGCAGCGCTCTAGCGAAATCTTCTTTCAAGCTGAAAGAGAATAAGATGAATCCATTAGGCATAGCCGCTATTTCAAGTGCTCCACATGGTTGCCATTTTAAACGAGCCCATTTTTTTATATCCTCCAGTGGGGGCCTAGGGCCCATCAGCGTACCCACCAAGGACAGGTCACGAGAAGCGGCAGCAGCCTCCGTGATATGAGTGGGGATGCGCAGGGAAAAGGACCCTTCTGACAGTGAAGGGGAAAGCTTTTCCGCGCCGTGAGCTGATGTGGAAGCCTCCACGACTTTTGACCAAGCGAGAGGCTGTGAGGGAGAGAGAGGCCCTGACAGGGGGGCCCCCCGATCCGGACCAGGAGGGTCCGGCATTAGAAAGGGGACCAGAGATCGCAGACAGAAGCAGCAGGCAGAAGCGGCAGTTTTCTCGACTCCGACAATCGTTTCAGCTCAGGGAGCTCAGTTCAAAAAAATCATTTGTCTAAAAAAAAGTATTGTTTATGCTACAAATAATTATGTAATATATATTTGATTAGTTATTAACTTTAAAATCTACATTTGTCAACTAATGTGCAAGTTATAATGCCAAGGTCTTACCATTATTTATGGTATTTAAATTCCACATAAGTTGCCGTGACTTATGTTATTCACTTTCAAAAATATTAAATAGGATTCTAAAGATGAAGATTAAGATTGTTCTTTGTTTTAAGAGTGAAAATGCTTCCACATGTAACTAAAATAAGATAAATAACGTATATAGCGGGATATCTTTAAATTTCATTAATTAATATTAGACTAATACTTCCTAGAACTCTCACTGATTACGTGTCTTTGCCATGTATAACCTTCACCATGTGACATATATATTCCCTGCCACATGTAATTTTTTTTTTTATGATTTGTCGTATCGCATTGACCAATTTTCAACATCTCATACTTGATCACCATTTGCATGCATAAATTTTTACTCAAAATTTGACACTTCACCATGTAAATAGATCTCTCCAGATTCCCAAAGGCTTTGTCTTGCGTTAAATCATATAGTTATCATCTCATTTTTTAATTCGTGTTGCTGATTTCCTTTCCAACCGTTTAGAATAAGTCATGTTCATTAGTTTTAGGATGTGATTTCATATTGAACACATGCTCAAATGATGGGAGCCTAATCTGAAAGTCGAGAAGAAAAAGGTACAGGAGGAAGTTATAATTTATATCATTTTTGGTTTAAGATTGAGATATATGAATGCTATAAGGAAGGATTCTTTGCTATCATTGTCTAATATTATTTATCTAATATTTTGTTTTGTTATAGTTTGACATATGATGTTGCAATTTGTAGGTTGGGAAACCATTCCCAGGTCTATAAATGGAAGGATCTTCAGCCGTACGACCGTGTCCAATCAATTATGACCTTAACCACAATGTCCTTTGTGAACCCAATTGCTGGCACAACCACTTTCTTCTTCGAATAACAATCTTTAATTGAAATGAATAAGAGGTGTAAAAGGGAAGACTAAATTTCTTTTGAAATTCAGATGCGGTTTCTTATTTACATTACAAAATGTTAAAATTTCTTTATTGTTTTGGCTGGTAATACATTACTTTCATTCATTGTGATTAAGTATGCTTGTAACCAATTTAAGGTTTGTTCTCTATACCTCGCAGTCAACGTGGAGGGTGCTCAGGTTGAAAATTCTTATATGTCTTATATGTATGTAGCTGCTTGGGGTTGGTCGGGCTGCTTGGAGGGTATTATCCTACCTCAAAAAAGAAATAAAGAAATTGGTTCTCCAGTGGAGAGGAGGTTGTCTGTATGCATTCAAAGCTAAGTCAAAATTTGAGGTTGTTTGTTGATTGCAGTTGGATGCTTCCATTTTCTAGGGCACTACGCATATTGCTAAAATATCATAGGGACAAACCCTCTTTTTGGATTTCTTTTTTAGTTCTTCAATATCTTCCTAATTTCTACTTTAGACAGAAAGGTGTACAAGAGATCAATCTTATTTAGATAGAAAAATGGATTTCCTGAACATTGGAGAAGGTAACCGCGTGATGCTTTCTACAGTATAAGATGCCTATAAATTTTAAACAAATTTAGGGCCGAGGGAATGACATTAAAAAAAATCTTGTAAACATGGTAGATGTGACATTCCTTCATCTACAAAAGCCATCAAATTGTTGACAAAACACATAGCTATTACGAGGAAGAAAGATTCGGAGATTCAATTAGTTTTTAATTGCACTGTCACAAAGGATCATTTGGTGGTGACTGAAGAGAGAAGGGATCTGCACGTTAGAATAGGGCATTAGTGTGGTGCTCTCTCATGGTCATGAACATGGTATTCTGTCATAGTTTTTTCAGACATGCGTTAGTAGGGTGGATTAACATTATTGTTGGTGTTGAATCATGAGAAGATGTAAAAGGCCATACATATATTTTCCTTGCTTGTTCTAAGAAAATCTGATAATCGTAGTTAGTGTACAAGTTGTGTATGTGGTGGTGTGTCCTCGCAATATTTTTTTGCAAGAAAGGCATGTAGAGTATAAATCAAAATACTTGACCAATGAAGATTCATGCAATCAAATGGCACCTATGGCATTGTAGGCATGAGATGAATGTTAGTTCCAATGAGGTAGAAAAACTGAAAGTTCCCATTATGCCGCGAGGAATTTTTCAAGTTCTAAATGGTCGAGGAACAAATATAATTTTGCACTATTTGTTTATAAATTAATTTTTTTATTTTAGTGTTCATTATATATTTTATTATATTATAAAGTTAAATAAATTTAAAGTAAAATAAATTTTTATTCACTTTAAATTCACTCATAAAGTAAATATGGATTTGTATATACAATTTAAATAAAATTAATTAATTTTAAATGAAAAATTAGAAAAAAAAGATTAAATTAAGTGTTGTGGTGTGATGTATAAAAGTAGAAAATATACATATAAAAGTAATTAAATGAATATAAAATTTGAAAGAGGGTAATTGTAATATTTCTACAAAAATTTCAAAGATATTTTACAAATACATATTGTGGCAATCAAATTGTAGCTTCCACCTACATGTTTATTGTGGTAAATTCAATTATAGAAAACAATGTCAAAAGTTCCACAAATATTGCACTAAAGATGTATAAAAATGTAAATTGTAGAATATTTACAAATAAGAAATATATAGACAAACTACAATATTAGAAATTGTGGAAATTTGAAAAAACAAAAATTGTAAAAAAGTTACAAGCATGAAAAATTGTGGATGACATACAATTTAAAAATGTAGATTTGCTATAAAATTTGTAAATTGTGGGTTATCTATAATCTTAAAAATTGTAAAAGAACTAAAAACCTATTAAATAGTGGATGAGCTACAACTCTATTGCTACATTTTATATTTTTGTAATGACTTGTAACCACAAAAATATTGTTGAAAAATTGTGGCTAAAAGTCTTAATTGTTGTAGTGATTAATTTCCTAACTGTAACCCTTGACATAGTACATGTCGAATCCCCCATCGCTACTTCCTCTAATAGAATACACCGGGCAATGAGGGACATGTCATTGCACCACCACATTCAAAGCCCTAGACTTTGCCAAATCTTGTGTCGACCCACACTCACTGTTGCCACCAACAACACTAGGGAAAGATGAAAAAATAATGGAAGGAGTCTTTCGATAAGATTCTCCTATTCCTTCATCACTTGCACCGAGGAAATTATCTACTTAGGTTTAGGGTTTAGTCATAATGCTCACCAAAATGACGTTCCAGAACACGGTAACACTCGACATAACTCCCGAAAATTATGAGTAATTTTTTTCAAGGTTAAGGATACAGTAAAAGAGTATCTATAAATAGAAAAGGGAGGGAGGAGGATGAGGTGGCTCCATGTAGGATGCCACATCACTCATCCTCAACTCCACCTCACTTGGTCAAACCTCAACCCCAATGCACCATAAATTGGTGGGTGAGAGGAATGACAAGATACTTGCACACACAAACTAAGCCCACACCCCCAAAGGACAAAATTAAATATTTGAAAGAAAGTGCAATAAACATTTCACCTTTTTCTCTTCCCAAAACACCTAATGGGGTCTAATTTTGACCCCCAACCCATAGGTAGGGTTGGTATGTCAATTTAAGAGGTGTGGGACAAGTTTAACTTGTCCCACAAGCCTTCAAAATTTTCCCTTAAGGTCAAATTCGAGTTTCCCATGAAGGGTAGAGTGTACAACACTCAAAATCTCAAGCATTCAACACACAACACAAAATCCAAGAGCAAATCAAGTCTAATAAATGATCTCCTTTTGGTCACATCTTTAATTAATTAGGAAAAGATTAATTTAACTCTAATAAAGACACTTAGACCCACTAAGTCAAAGGGGAAAAGAATACATCATTTTCTAAATAATAAAAACAAGTAAATTACATCACTCAAAGGAACACATACAAACATTAATAAAAAGGGAATTAAAACAAAACAACACATGACCCCTTGGTCACAATTTTCCCCTAACCAAATAATTCTAACACACACACAATTACATGTTGCCATGGTGACCCTAGCTAAATTCATCTAGAATTCTGATGTGGTTGGTCTCCAATCCCCTCGATGTTGTTGTGAATATAAATATACCTGTAAAATAGAGAATACCTCCTTCGCCTCGTGGCCGCATTAAAACATTCATGCCAAAATATGCAATATAAATCTAAAATCATCTATATACAAACTAATACCATCTAGGAAAATTACTGAATCATTTACAAATTTCTAGCAACATTTCTATCCAATGTTTCATCCATGTCAAAAATGATCACAACATAAATTCAATTATCAAAGCCTACTCATGGCGAAGAAATTATATCACATGTCGAAATATGTATAAATAACCATGTCCACAACATATCAACATCAATATCAAAAGTCTCTAATAATCCACATGCATCATATATGAATCAAAATCAACAATCGTCCAGTATCTCTAACATCTAGTGTCATGCTAAATAAAAAGCTACAACAATGTCTATAAGTGTAGTTGATAGTAACAAAATCAAAGAAAAAAGGTGTCGAAGGAAGTGGGCACTACATTAGGGAAATCATTTCGACCATCGTGGGATATCAAATTTTTCACCAAAACTTTAGATTGTAAATACTTTTATTATACTAGAGCTATAAATTGGAGTAGTGGAGGAACACTTTCTCAAAGTGGGACATGGGGGTGGGCTTGGGTCCTTAATGTTTACCAAGCGATCCACATTCCAAGTGCCCTAATATGTTCCCCTTGGTCCATATGGTTAAGTCCGACCGCTACCTCAAGATTTTCCCATCGCCACTTATTAAATCCATCCAATGAACTCAATGGGAATGGAAATTTGGTTGATGATTACAAACTATATGTAAATCACCAAAATTCCAAGACCATGAGTTCAGATCCAACTACTTGTATGTTGATGAATTTGAAGGTGTTTGTGACGTACCCAAAATTGTAGAGGGTACTTGCAACGTCGGAAAGTTGTTACACATACCCCAATGATGATACAAGTCTCCTCGCAAGGTGTTCGGGATCCATAAAAGCTTGCCAAGTATACGTTTGTATCCCGTATGCCTCACCCGGCCTCCACGTGCTTTGTTTTGCCCTCTGCCCCCCTTTTTCCTTGCATTTTGGTCTTAAGTGACGAGACCACCACCTTGCCTGGGCGGCGGTCCCGTGATTGCCACCCAGGGACAGGCGGTGGTCTCATAATCCGCCGCCCTACACAAGGTAGCATTCTTGTGCGCATTTTCCAGAAAGTTCTAATGATTGTGTCAAATGTAAAATTTCAATTTCTATCTACATTTTTCAGCTACTTTGCTTTGCATTTATGTTTTGGCTGCCCTGTGAATAGTGTTTTCACTTTGTTTAATGGTAAAAGAGTTTCATTCCAAGTTACCTTCTAGTGAATGCATTTGCTATAAATAACCATCTTGTTTTCAAACAAATGGCCCCTCTCCTTCTCTATTTAATCATTCAATATTTGAGTTTCTTGCTTAGAATTCCAATAGTTTCATGTTTTGCATCCATTGTTAGTCTTCCTTTATTGTTTAGAGGTCATTCGATCTTCTTGTTTCAATCTTGCTTCATTGTTGTTCCATGCAAGTCAGTTTAGAATAAGATAGTTTCATTCTTAGATTGGAATCCATTTAGAGTTGTAGGTTTTGTTTAGTCACAAAAGATAGTTTCTAGAACTCTCGGCGTATTTGTGTTGTATTCCCGCAATAAATCCCACTAGGAATTACATAGTCAAGCTCTATTCACTTGCACTATCTCTCTCTTACTCGCATTGTATTCGGTCTATATCCAAAGTTGCCATTGTTTGAGTACCTTATTCTACTGATGCTATCATATACATACTTTTCTGGATCCAAGAGAACACGAAGGAACAAGGAGATCACACTAGGGGACGAAGTCACACACAACTGGATTTACCACTGTTCTATAAACTCCAGGTTTGAGCTATCAAAGTTCTAGTTACAACATATCAAATAAAGTAGCAAATTATTTCATTTTAGTTAAAGTTCACTTTTGGTATTACTGTGAAGTCATGTGGGGAATGATAGCTTCGAGAAGCTATGATTTTTCCTCACTTCGAGGTAAGATTGAAGGTTTTCAATTAAGTTAATTAGTTGTCTTTCATCTAGATTCACACATTTGCAAAGGGAATAAAAACACCCAGCTTATCTCGCTTGTTTAGTTTTAGTAAAAGATATTTTAATTGTTGTTTGTAATTATAATGTTTTAATTGTGTATTTTATTTAGATTAGTTTCCTTTTCAACAATAGTATAAGTTATTATTTTCAGGTTTAAGTTAATTCGAGACTTTAAAATTATATTAACACTTAGATCCTAGTCAGGAGGATAAACCATAGGGAATTTACGCTACCCGTTCATAGCCTCTAAATATCCCCTTTGTCATTCTAGCTACCATGAGATCACACTACCAGATCTTAGTCACTGATCCTCCCATAGTTAGCTTTAGGATAGTTGCTTGCTGATTCCCATTCTCGCATGTAGATTTTCTATCATAGAAAACTGACCATAATCCTGGTTGTGACTTCATCTAAGTCACCCGCATTTCAAACCACTAGTTGTCTCGACACGACCTCGGGAGGTCGGGTACGGGGAAGGTCACTTGCCGATTATCATCCTCGCATGTCACTTTTCTATCATACAAAATTGGTGAAGCCAACATGAAATAAACAATTATTCCCCTTTTATTTTCATTTCTTTCATCCACCTTCACTCTTTCCCATTATTCTGCGGGTATTCATATACCACCTTAACATGTCAGGATATGACGCATATGGCAGACCTCTCTCAGGTCTCGAAGCAAATTATGGTTAAACAAATAGACAACCATCATCCTCACTTTCTGCATGGGCTGATAACTATTCAAATAATTACTTGTCATGTCAAACTCCCCCTCAAAGAACTAGTTCCAATTCTTTGTTCCAAATTGAGGAGTTGGATCATCTTGCACAAGCACAAAAACCAGAGCCTTCAAGCTCTAACAATATGATGTTTATCAGTAGAATCCATTTCATCTTCTCAGTCTTGTTCGCACCACAGATTAGTAGACAGTCAGATCCACTCCCATTTTTGGATGAGGAGTACTTAGCACGCTATGCTAGAAGCGAGTAACGCTAGAAGCGAGTAAGCGAGTACCCGCCTATAGGGAGTTTGCAAATACAATATGATACCCTACTCCAAGAAAATACCCCCATTCCTCCACCTATGGGAAATGCCCTTGGTGAAGCTTGGCAGGGTAATGATCAATTCATAGCAGGGTATCATACCCCTTTACAACCTCAAGGTATACAACAAATGCCATTAAGGAAAAACACCGTGTCTTCACCAATAGAGGTCATTTCAGCCTTAGTTGAGAAGGTCAGAGGGCTAGAGCTTGCTCAAGAAAACCAAAATTCATATTTTGGGCAAGCAGGAATCCCTAACCCTCCACATCACCCCAGTCAAGTTGACCTCCTTACAGGAATAGGCATGTTAGGCATGCCTCCTCAACATCTATATAATCACCCACAACAAACACCAACTAGGACCGCATTTTTAAATGCCGCTCCAGTTGAAAACATGATACCTCTCGGCTTGGCACCAAACAACCCATACCAGAACAATGCTCCTCCTTACTTAAACATTTATTCAAAATCACCACAAGGAGACATGTTCTCTTCTCCCGGGATGTTCGTTCAACCACAGGGATTCCCTTATGTCCCTACAAATGCATATGCTATGCCATATCAACAAACCATGCCACCCCCCCCCTCAGCAAGCACCATCGATGGTTGAGACCTATGCGGTAGGGACTTATTCAGAATATTTAAAAGAGCCCCTAGACTTCACCATATGAAGTGTTATGCTTCCAAGACCTCTTCCCGATTTACCCAAATACAAAGGGGAAGGAGATCCAAATGCACACATTAAGGCCTATGCCACAACCATACAGGAATTACTCCCTTGGGATGGGGTTGTTGCTAAGATATTCCCTAAGACCTTAGAGGGTATTGCCCTTGATTGGTATTACAGAATACCTAAAGCCTCGATACACTCATTTAAACAACTCATGTCAGAGTTCATCAAAGCTTTTGATATGAACAAATTGTTAAGAATAGGAATCAAGGAATTCTTGCATATTAAACAAGAACATAATGAATCCGCTACTCATTTTATTCAAAGATGGTGTACGATTCTCTACTCATCAACAAGTGCTCCAAACATGGATCAAATGGAACTATGTGATTTATTCCTTAATTATCTCAATAGAGAGATAAAGGAAGAAGTCCAAAAGTTCCCACTAAGAACTTATGATGAAGTACTCGAGAGTTCTCTCCGAATCGACCAAGCAACGATAGATAGTGGTCATAAGACATACAAAACAAATGGGAAATTAATCACTCCCAATCAAAACACCGCGACCTATCCTAATACCGGAATGCTAATCAAGGACCTAAGATCCTTAACAAGAACCACGAAGTTACAAAAGATGGAGTAACTGACCAAACTAAAAGAGCAAATGTTGTGAACATTTTTCCACCCGTTAACAATCAACGAAATAAAAATTTTACTCCAACAATCAACACGATGGATTTTAATCGTCCACCACGACCACAACAACAACAACAACGACAAATCCAAACACAAGGTCCAAATCAAAACCCAACTGGATATCAGAGTCAAAACCAAAGGCAACAACCTCAAAATTTTAACTCTAACAACCAACAACCTTATCAAAATTTTGGGCCACAACAAGTTTCAAATCAACAACCTCGAAATTATAATCCCAATTTGTATTGTGGTTTCAACAAGATTCAAGGCCACAATACTAGGACTTGTTGTGACTACAATAAATTCATGAACCATTTGTCAGAAGATCAAAAATAACTCTTTATAAATATGTTTTTAGCAAATTCTGTAGTACCCATGCCAAACACTTATACAGGGGCAGTTTCCCCTCAAAATGCATCCCTCAAGATCTTTAATGATCCACTCCCAAACCATTCTAACAATAACAGGATAGATCCTAGCAGAACAAACAAGGGTGTTATAACAGGAAACAACGATCATGAAGCCTCAACTTCATTAAGTCCACCAGTCACACCCCAACTAGGAACTCAACCACAAACTAAGATAGTTGGTCTGGTAGAGTTAGACATCGAGCTACCCGTAGAAACCATAACAAGAACACGGATTATTCTTATCAACCAACTCCAAGTTATCCATTGGAACTAGACAACATTCAACAAATGTTGGTAAAACCCATAGGCACTTATGATTTAATTAATGACTTAACTAAAACCTTCTCTCACATCTCCTTTTTGGATTTGTTAAAGAACTCTCCCGCCCATAGGGTTGCCCTCTTAGAAGCATTAGGCCTTGGTCATTTAATCAACATCACTCCTCCTTCGGAAACGCAAGTAAACCATGTAGACTTTGACGTCTACCCTCTAGGGCAGCCAGATAGGGATACTGAGTTTATATTTGATATAAGAAAAATGCCAATAGACGCTGAAATTACACGAAGAGGTGACCCAAATTTACATTTACAAGTATGGGTTTACAATAATTATGTTAAACGCGTAATGATTGATGATGGGGCAACAATTAACATAGTCCCCTTCGCTTTTCTTCAAAATTTAGGATATGGAGAGACAAATTGTTCCACAACATGAAATACACTAAGAGGTTATGATAGCCTCAAGGCCACTTCAATTGGAACCATAGTTTTACCAGTCACTTTAGGACCCAAGATGGTCCTCACCAAATTTTATATTATAGATTGGGAAACCAACTATAATATGATCCTCGGTCGGCCATGGATACACCACATGAAGGCAATCCCTTCCATATTATTCCAAGAAATAAGATTTCTACACTTAGGAAAATATTTGTGGCACAAGGTGACCCAAAACCCTTCGATATACACCTAGATAACTTGAAGAAAAGACTAGGCATTCACTCCGAGTTTGAACTCCCAACAAATCAACTTAGCAAACCAATTAATTCAAAACCAAAAGAGAAGTTGATACCCACCACAGAATTGGAAATTACAAATCTGGTGAGGACATTCTAGCACTCAAAAATGAGGCCAACGTCATAGAAACAGTGTCATTAGGGACTACCACAAAATTGTCGAGTTGCTAGAGAAAGATTTACCTATTCTCCTACCATTTGATTCTATGGGTATGGGATACACCCTGGGAATTGCTTCTCTTCCATCAGACAAAGTTTGTATGGTAGAAGTAACCGAGGTAGAAGAAATAGATATGAAAAATATCCCAACATCCATTTTTCCAAGAAAATATTGGACTCTCCACTTCGATGGAGCTAGATGTCACTTTGGAGCTAGGGCAGGAGTGATCTTTACTTCACCTGAGGGAAATATCCTACCTTTCACCTTTAAATTAAACTTTGAGTGTAAAAACAACGGAGCTTAGTACGAAGCTCTCCACCTTGGTCTCATCCTAGCCAAAAGAATGGGTGTCGATAACATTAGAGTGCTAAGAGACTTGCAACTAGTTGCAAACCAAGTCTCTGAGGTATATGAAACTAGCACTGAACATTTACAACTCTACAAAACAACAGTATTAGATCTAAGAAAGGGATTAAAATTCATATCAATCGAAGCAATCCCACAAGAGCAGAACCTTCTCGCAGATTCAATAGCAACCTTAGCTTCCCGTTTCACTCCAAACAGTGAGTTGGAAGATACAAATTTCACAGTATCACTTCGTATTGAACCATTAGTGCGTAAAATACCAACAAACCCACTCCTCACTCATAGAGAAGCTGAGAATGATTTTCCTATCCTAGATCACTTTGATGGTGATAGAGTCACTCTCAAGTATCTAAATGCCTATGCAGAGCTACACCTTGCTTACTGCATAGTGGATCTTTCCCTAATACCACATTCCTCTTCCTATTTTGGAAATCCCATGGTAGAGTCTCCTCCACAAAAGGATCTCGATATCTATGAGGTAGAAGATGGAGAAAGCTTGGAACTACCTCCAGCCCCACCTGAATTTAAAGAAGGTAACACTTATTTAATAGAAGAAACCATTGACATAAACATCGGAACGAGGAAGAACCAAATTTTTTGAAGTTGGGATCCTCGATTAACTCCGGAGGAGATAGAAATACACACCCAAATCCTCAAAGAACATCAAAAGGCTTTCACATTTAACTATAAAGAAATGACGGGCATTGCACCACACATCATGGTACATAACCTTGTCACTAAACCAGATGTAAAACCAATTAAACAAAAGTCAAGACCAATGAAGCCAAAAGTGGCTCTCATGGTAAAAGAGGAAGTAATAAAACTTCTCCAAGTGGGATTCATCAAACCCATTGACTATTCACAATGGGTATCTAATATCGTCCCTGTTCTAAAAAGAATGGGAAGATACACATTTGCATAGATTTTTAGGATATTAACAAAGCTTGTCCCAAGGATGACTTCCCATTACCATCCATTGACATTATTGTTGATGCAACAACTGGATTTGAACTATTGTCCCTCATGGATGGGTTCTCATGGTATAATCAGATTAAAATATTTGAACAGGATCAAGCCAAAACTACATTCATAACTCCTTGGGGAACTTATTGCTACATTGTCATGCCATTCGGTCTTAAGAATGCCGACGCTACATATCAACGGGAAATGACATACATATTCCACGATCTTATCCATAAAATTGTGGAATCCTATGTGGATGAATTATTGGCCAAGGCCAAGAAGTGCTATGATCATCTAGAATCACTCCGTATCACCCTCTCACAATTAATTGAATATGGCGTCACATTAAACCCAAAGAAGTGTGTGTTTGGTGTGACAGAAGGAAAACTTATGGGCTACATTATATCTTCACGAGGGATTGATGTTGATCCAGCCAAAATCTAAGATGTTTTCGATATGATTCCACCATCAGACGAGCCTGGAATCAAGTCATTTCTTGGAAAACTCGGTGCAATCCAAAGGTTCATCCTAGATTTAAGTTTTTCCATTCATCCAATCAACAATCTATTAAAGAAAGATTATAGCATTGATTGGACTAAAGAATGTAATGAGGCCTTTGAAGCAGTTAAATGGTTCTTGTTGTCTCCACCCATGCTAATGCCTCCCAAACCAAGACCACCCTTTGATCCTATACTCACGAGCCACTCATGTCTCACTAGCCTTGCATGCTAGCTCAAGAAGACAATGATAAACGAGAACATGCGGTCTATTTCATTAGCTGAATGTTGCTTGATTCTGAAACATGTTATACACAGGCAGAGAGAATGCCTTTGCAACAAAATGTTTAAGACATTACATATTAAACCAATAAACAAGGGTCATTGTAAAGACAGATCATTTACGAACATTCCTCATGCAAGGGTCTTTATCTAAAAAGGTTGGGTGTTTCATAACCTTAATGGGTGAATTTGAGTTAACATTTGTAAACCAAAAATCTGTTAAGGGAAAAATCATTGCAGACTGGTTAGCTGACAATCCACTAGATGGAGGTGATCTAGTAAATCTGGACTTTCCTGATGAGTGTATATACTTTGTCGAAACCAGGCCCCCCATCTCTACATGTCCCTGGTACACTGATATCATCAATTTTATCATGGACCACACATACCTGGAAAGTGCCACATCACAACAAAGAAGGCGGTTACACATTATCACTACTAAATATGTTGTTTTAGAACAAGTACTCTATCGTAAAGCCTTCGACGACATGCTTCTAAGATGCGTCGAAATAGAAGAATCCAAGAAGATTCTTTATGAATCCCACAGTGGGATATGTGGAGGCCACTTTGGTGGTCACACCACTGCTTGAAAAATACAATGGATGGGCTATTTTTGGCCCACTCTCGAACATGACATAGTAGAGTTTGTACGTTAGTGCCACAAATGCCAAGAATTCTCTCACGAGATTCACATGCTAGCACAATCCCTGCAACCAATAGCAACCTCATGGCCCTTCTCCATGTGGGGTCTAGACATGATAGGGAAATTCTCTCCCTCATCAACCGATAGCCATAATTTTATAATTACAACAATGTAATATTTTACCAAATGGGTGGAGGCCATGCCTCTCACCACAGTACCAGGTTCGGTAATTTCCAAATTCATTCTGAACCAAATCATTTGTAGGTATGGTGTCCCACAAATCATTATCTCAGATAATGGCACATCCTTTAAAAATGATGAGGTCCGTGAGTTATGCAAAGAAATTCAAAATAAACCATCACACGGCCTCTCTTTACTACCCTCAAGCAAATGGGAAAGCTGAAGCAACAAACAAAACATTAAAGGCTATTCTCCTCAAAACAGTTAAGGAGAACAAGCAAGATTGGCATCTAAAACTATATCCGGCCTTGTGGGCCCATCGAACCTCAATAAGAACACCAATAGGAGCAACCCCTTTCTCATTGGTATTTGGGGCAGAAGTAGTTCTCCCACTTGAGGTTGAAATACCCAGCTCTATGCATCTCATTACAAGGGATTTTGGATGAAGAAGATTACAAGGAGGCACGCCTCTCTCAATTGGAAAGCCTTGATGAGGCCAGGCTAAATGCTGAACAATGGCGCAGAGCCTATGCTAACCGGATGTGCCGGCAGTATAACAAAAAATCTATGAGTGAGAAATATATGAGGGAGATCTAGTTCTAAGACTAGACAAATTGGATTGATAAGAAAACCGGAGAAGGAAGGAAGTTCTAGCCCAAGTGGTTGGGCCCATACCGAGTCATGAAAGACTACGAAATAGTACGTATCTCTTGTGCACACTAGAAGGTGAGGAATTCAATGAAACTATCAATTCCTTGCATCTTAAACAATTTTACGCATAAGACATAAGAATCACCACTTGTACATTATAGCTACCTACATTGCATTAGTCATTTTGTTGTTTCATTTTGTCCACTCATTTCGTAAAATTTGTAGTCAAGGAACTTACTCTTAAGCAATCTATTACAAATTTATGAAAATATTGGCAAAAGCATTCAAATCACATCTCTTCAAACATCATCAAGTAATTTCAAATCTCATCATCAAGTTTGATAGACAAGTATTGACGAAAACCATACCAAGGCCTGCATACTTGGTTTTACTCTTTCTTTCTACTAGGTAAAGTTGTCCTTACCTACGGTCTGTTCTAGAAGCTTCTTGGTGTCACATCTATCCCTCTTATGTCTCTTTGAGAGAAAGGATATCCCAAAGTCACATATTAGAAGTGTCAAAATCAAATAGAATCAAAAATACCAAGCAAACAAAATATTTTATTTTACACACTCCTTTGCCCCACCAACCTTCGGTGATAAGCCCACATCTCTTACTAGTGGTGCGAGGTTGGGAAAGGAAATAAGTGCCCTTACTTGCCTATATCTTGCCTTTGGTGACAAACCCATGCTTCTTACTAGTGGCATGAGGCAAGGTGTGGGGGGTCCATTCACACAAATTAACAAATCTTGGTATTCTAGAAATACAAATCAAACTATATTAAGTGAAAAAAATGTCCAAATTCCAAAGAGATCAAATCCTCAAAACCATATTTTGTCAATCAAGTTGCCATTTATAGATCTAAGTCTAGATAAATTGGAAATTAAGTGGCCTTCTGAGCTTGGTGGTAGTTTTGAGTAGGGTAAGTATGTAGGTCTAGGTTTGGTTTCTATCACTAGTTTGTCTGTCTCTCATCATTCCATTCTGTCAAACTCATATAATTTGTGCCCTTCCCAACTCTTGGTGTAGAGCCCTCACATCTTACTGGTTGCGTGGAGTTGGGAATGGGGCAAGTTCATCTCTTTATCACTATACATTCATCACGTTTTGCCAACATAAGAAGAAATCACAGACATTGCCCAAAGAGGTCAAAAGTTCAATACTACAATGTGTTCGTCATCGCATATCAGCATTACAAAAGCATACAAAGTAAAACATTCTGTTTACTATCATTTGTTATCCATTGCATACATTCTGAAAAGCATGAAAACAAATACTCTAAAAACATCTAGTATACATATGGAAATGAGTCACAAAATTCTAGGCACCAAGAGTCTAGATCCAAAAATATATATATATATATATATATATATATATATATAAATGGTGTTTCATGTACAATGCCATCATGCACTAAGGCATGGTCAAAACGCTCAATGAGCCCGCAAAATACAAAACAAATGTACAAATATCTGACCAAAAGTCACTACAAAAAGACACTATGATCTCTCAATCTCTGTGAGATCCCTCAGAGGGTGTATGGCCGTGCCTAGGACTCCTACTACGATGACGCTCTGAATGGATGGAGGGCTCATGATCACGGCCAACAGCTGTGGTCTCACTATGAGAGCGACTCCTCATCAAACACTCAGCAGTCCTATATCCAGCCAGCTCGGTGTGGAGGGAGGTAATGATCTTTGCTAGCCTTCCAGACAGGGGAAAAGACATCTGTATGTCGACCAACTACTGAGGGCTCCCCAACATCCTTAGTAAGCTCACCCTGAGTACCATCAAAAGGGAGCAATAGAGTGTCAACAAAATAAATAGTAAAATGAGTTCGTTATATATATATAGCTTTCTAAATTTGATTTTGAATGTCTTTCACAGGGTTGGAGCATTGACGGAGGTAAGTTCTAAACCCCGCGCAGATGGTAAGTCCTCATTTCATATCAATTTAGTTTTATTTCTCAATTTATTTTATCTATCTACACTTGAGTCCCCTTTTTCATTTTGCAGATAGCGAGATTTTGGATGGCGACTTTCCGACACATGGGTGTGTCAGGTATAACTCCTAACTCCCCATTTCAGGACCGCCATACTCGGATCCACCGTTTTATGCCTCTTCATGGCTAAGACGCTTCTCCGAGGGGGCAATATGTATGTACCCAAAATTGTAGGGTACTGCACGACCGAAAATATGTTACACATACCCCAATGATGATACAGTCTCCTCACAAGGTGTTTGGGATCCAAAAAAACTCGCCAAGTATATGTTTATATCCCATATGCCTCACCTGACTCC
Source organism: Taxus wallichiana var. yunnanensis (assembly GCA_018340775.1). NCBI lineage: Eukaryota > Viridiplantae > Streptophyta > Pinopsida > Cupressales > Taxaceae > Taxus > Taxus wallichiana. Next base: position 87,478,515 of record CM031237.1, on the reverse strand, counting down.
ACGTGCTTTGTTTTGCCATTCCCCCTTTTCCTTGCATTTTGGTCTTAAGTGACGAGACCGCCACCCTGCCTGGGTGGCGGTCCCATGACCGCTACCCAGACAGGTGGTGGTCTCGTAACCACCGCCCGCATAGAGCAACGATCATGTGCGTGTTTTCTAAAAAGTTCCAATGATCGCGTCAAACGTAAAATTTCAATTTCTATCCACTTTTTTCAGCTACTTTTCTTTGCATTTATGTTTTGGCTACCCTATGAATAGTGTTTTCACTTTGTTTAATGGTAAAAGAGTTTCATTCCAAGTTACCTTCTAGTGAATGCATTTGCTATAAATAGCTAGCTTGTTTTCAAACAAATGGCCCCTCTCCTTCTCTAGTTTAATCATTCAGTCCTTTGAGTTTCTTGCTTAGAATTCCAATAGTTTCATGTTTTGCATCCATTGTTAGTCTTCCTTTGTTGTTTAGAGGTCATTCGATCTTCTTGTTTCAATCTTGCTTCATTGCTATTCCATGCAAGTCAGTTTAGAATAAGATAGTTTCATTCTTAGATTGGAATCCATTTAGAGTTACAGGTTTTGTTTAGTCACAAAAGATAGTTTCTAGAACTCTCGCGTATTTGTGTTGTATTCCCGCAATAAATCCCGCTAGGAATTGCATAGTCAAGCTCTGTTCACTTGCACTATATCTCTCTTACTCGCATTATATTCAGTCTATATCCAAAATTTCCATTGTTTGAGTACTTTATTCTCACGATGCTATCATATACACACTTTTCTCGAATCCAAGAGAACACGAAGGAACAAGGAGATCACACTCGAGGGATGAAGTCACACACAACTAGATTTACCACCATTATGTAAACTCCGTGTTTGAGCTATAAAATAAGTTCTAGTTACAACGTATCAAATAAAGTAGTAAATTATTTCATTTTGGTTAAAGTTCGCTTTCGTATTACCAAGGAAGTCATGGGGAATGATAGCTTCGAGAAGTTATGATTTGTTCCTCACTTCTAAGGTAAGATTAAATGTTTTAAATTAAGTTAAATAGTTGTCTTTCATCTAGATTCACACATTTGCAAAGGTGAATAACCACACCCAGCTTATCTCGCTTGTTTAGTTTTAGTATAAAGATATTTTAATTGTTTTTGTAATTATAATGTTTTAATCATGTATTTTGTTTAGATTAGTTTCCCTTTCAGCAGTAGTATAAATTATTATTTTCAGTTTAAGTTAATTCGAGACTTCAAAACTAGATTAACACTTAGATCCTAGTTAGGAGGATAAACCATAGGGAATTTACGCTACCCATTCATAGCCTCTAAATCTCCCCTTTGTCATTCCAGCTACCAGGAGATCACACTACCAGATCTTAGTCACTGATCCTCCCATAGTTAGCTTTAGGAAAGTTGCTTTTCGATTCTCATCCTCGCATGTAGCTTTTCTATCGTAGAAAACTGACCATAATCCCGGTTGTGACTTCATCTAAGTCACCCACATTTCAAACCACCGGTTGTCTTGGCACGACCTTGGGAGGTCGGGTACGGGGAAGGTCACTTTCCGATTATCATCCTCGCATGTCACTTTTCTATCATACGGTTGTTCCTTACAAGTTGCTAAAGTACCCGAGTCATAAAATAATTCTTATTGAGTCATGCGCAAGTATTTTGGTGCGATCTAGAAGTAAAATGTAGAGATAGATAAGTAAAAGAGATCCAATTTCCAATAAGTATGGGGTTTTACTATTGTAAAAGTGTTATTGATGCTAACAACACTAAGCCAACACAACTTCCAAGTTAATCTTCGTATTATTTCTACAAGGATTCCCTTTGATAAGAAAGGATTTGTGAGATAAAATTTTAGGCTCGGGCATGGCTTTTACATCAGCAAAAAATTGAATACTTTTGTAAAAAATGTTTGAATGATATTGAGGTCTAAAGAATACATTACATGAGGATGATTTTAGAACAGATGAAAGTTGTAACACCCACAAAATTATCTGCACGAAACCCTAGAACAAACCTTGGTCAGACTAGAAAAATTATGGAATAATTTTTTTGTTAAACACACTCGCAAAACAAGGTTAACATTTACGGTCACACTTTCTCGTATTAAATTTTTATTAAATCAACCTTATTAATTCCCCTTAGATCCCCTTTATTTTAAATAATAAAACTCTCAATACCTTTTTAATAAAATTAGTTAGTCTAAAGCATGATTTAGGTTTCCCTATATCTTGTTTTAATACAATTTAATTTCCACCAAAGTTAAACTTACACAAATTAATCCCAAGGGTAATTGTGGCCTATTTAATTAAATAATAAGGTTCTATTATATCCACAAGGGGGTCAAAGTTGACATTAATTTAAAAGGTCTCTATTAATGCATTTGGGGTTAGAAAATTAATAACACCCAACCCTTTTTACACTTACTTAAGTGACCCCAAAATAATGTCTACCCATGCAAATTAAATTTGAATTTCTCTCACCCACTCCCCACCTACTTTTTTAGGGATGAATCTCATCCATTGGATGGATTCATTTGGGGCCACAAGATCTAGGGATTCAACTAACCCTAAGTTTTCTTAAGAAAAGCTCTTTTCTCTTTTGTTTGACTTATTGTTTCATTTCTTTGTTTTGCATATTGGTGGAGGAGAAGGAGGAAGCCATGAAAGGAAACCTCAAGCTCTATGGGTTTTGCTCCAGGATGCACATGCTTCATTTCTTTTCTTGTTTTAGTTACCCCCTCACATAGGATTTCCATGTATTGATTTATTTTGTTTATCTCATTATTTTGGTATTTTCCCAAATGGGCATATGGGTTTTGCTCCATTTTAGAGGGGGGGTTGGCGGCGACTCCCCCCATATGTTAAAAAATGGATGTGTATTTACTATATATGTATATATACCTAATATGTATATATATATATATATATATATATATATATATATATATATATATATATATATATATATATACATATACACACACATGTGTGTGTGTGTGTGTATATATATATATATTATTAATTTGTTTATTTAAATATAATATATATATGTATATATATATATATACACAAAAATAAATAAGAGTGTTAGATATATATATATATATACATTTGTAAAGATAAGTGAGGTTTGGATAACTTAAATATATATACCATATATATACATACATATATATATACATATACAATAAAAATCAAAGGCATATACGAATAGCATATTCCGTATATATATATATATATGTGTGTGTTTAATATATATATATATATACATATACAATATATATTATATATTGGGGGATACATATACATATATATACCCACCATCCCATTTCTTAATGTGGTGGAGGGTGGGGTATATGTATATATATCCCCCAAACCCTTCCCATTATAATATATATACATATATATATACATATATATATATATATACATGCCCAAATACAAACTTATACACCCAAATAAATTTTAATACGTTTTTACATATACGTTATTTAATATATATATATATATATATATATATATATACCTATATATATATATATACCTATATATGTATATGTATATATATATATATATATATATATATATATATATATGTATATATGTATATATGTATATATATATATATATATATACACATATATATATATATATATATATATATGTATATGTGTATATATATATATATATATACACATATATATATATATATATATATATATATATATATATATATATATATATATATATATATATATATATATATATATATATATATATATATATATATATATATATATATATATATATATATATATATATATATGTATATATATATATATATATATATATATATATATATATATATATATATATATATATATATATATATATATAGACACACACACACAAACACACTTGCATATTTAGTATATTAGTATTATTATTAATGTCACTATTAATAATAATGTTTTAATATTATTACTACTATCAATAAGCAATAACATTTATACTATTAATAATATTAATTAACCTAAGTCTTTTATTTAAAATTTCCTTTAAAATTTGATAGTAAATATAGGATGTAAAAGAAAATTAATTCCATTTCCCTTATAAATTTATAGTAGATTTGCAATAAATTTATTCAACCCAAATGAGACTAAGTCTAATGGTAGCCATACAATTTCTTCACTCTATTTGATAAAAAGGCAAGCAATCCATTTGTTAACAAAGTAACAAAACAAGAAATTTTTGAAACTTTTCCATAGCCACATATGAGTTCTAAGCTCTTCTTAATCAAAGAATAAACAAATAAAATCTACTAGCCATCAAATGTAAGCATATCAATAAGAATGAATCTTTTCTTTTGCCACAACAAGTTTACAATCATTCCCACAAGTAATTTATACAAGATTTCTCATAGTTTTAAAATAAGAACTACACACCCATGTGAGATAATAATCAACTAAAATGTGAACAAGTTGTTTCCTTTTCAACTTCATTTCCATTTTATCAAACTTGTTTCACTAATTTTTTTCATTCCCACATGCATTACAATCTTAATAACCAATATTCAATACAACTTTTCTTTCAAAAACAATACAATAAATCTTCCACTTGAAGTGGGAATTTTACAAGAAAGGTAGCTATAATGAAGGATTGTTTAGTCTTCTACAAGTGCTCCAAGTATCAAATCTCCAACAAGGCTCCATATTTTCTTCACTTGATCACAACAACAAAAATGGGGGAGAGGAAGAAGATTCAATTCTCCTCATTGGCCCCGAGCCCCAACCACAAGGTAATAAGGGATGGATCTAACACATGGAAACTCTACAATGCTTCCACAACACAACAAAAAATTTTCACAACCATTTCAAGCACATTCAACACAAGAAAAAGAACACAATAATACAACTTTACAAAATACACAAGGCTTGAATGCAAGCCAATGGAGCAAGGATCTATGGGGAGGTCACTTATGCCTCCCAATGGGATTAGGTGCCCACCTTAAAACCCTCCAATAAACAACTCAAAACCCCTACACAACTCTTATGCCTCCCTCAAGAATCCTCTTATGCCTCCCACATTATCTTATGCCTCCCTCCAATCTCTTATGCCTCCCTCATAAAAAAAACAAGTAAGAAATGTAAGCATTTTCTTGTCTAAGGTGGGGTGCCCAACCCAACTCCCTCCAAAACATGAAATAAACTCTTATGCCTCCCTACATATAATATCCCCATAGCCTTCTCCTAAACCATACTTAGGAAATCTACCCAAGGACCTAACAAGCATACCAAAACACTCAATAACATACACATATACATAAGTAAAAGAAAAACAATAAAACAAGGGTATAACTCCTACCTTTCCATGGTAGAGATTGATCCAAGAGTCACACACTAAGCTCCTTCAAGCCAAATCTATCACCAAAAAGCTCCAACAAAGTCCACAAGCACTCAAAAATCTTCCAACTCTAAAAATGTAAGAGCACAAAAAGAAATGAAGTAACCCCAAAACAAACAAAAGAACTTGAATAAATAGAAAAGGGAGAGAGGAGGGTGAGGTGGCTCTATGTAGGATGACACATCACTCATCCTCAACTCCACCTCACAAGTCAAACCTCAACCCCAATGCATAATAAATTGGTGGTTGAGAGGAATGACAAACCTCTTACACACACAATCTAAACCCACACCCCCTAAGGAAAAAATTTAAAACCCATGTAAGAAAAGTGCAATGAATGCCACTTTTGTCTTACAAAACACTTAATGGGGTCTATTTTTGACCCCCCAATCCATAGGTAGGGTTGGTATAAGAAATTAAGAGGTGTGGGACAAGCTTAGCTTGTCCCACAAGCCTCGAAAATTGGCCCTTAAGGCCAAATCCTAATTTCCAAGCTGAGATAGATTGTACGAAAATCAAGTTACTTACACTCAACTTAAAAAACATAGAATAAAGCACCAACCAATCTCATAAATGACTTATTTTTGTCACATCCATAATTAGTTTAGTAATATGATTAATTTACTAATCTAGACACATAAATCAATAATGATAAAAGGAAATTACATCACAATTAAAATCACATACTCCAAAATTAATTAAAAGAAAGGAAAAGAACCACACACAAACCCTTTGGTCACAATTGATGGTCATCCCCCTCATGGGGACCTCCTAACTGTTAGCATAGTCTACGTAGTATTTTATTGTTAGACTAGTTGTTATTATCTATTCTATTATTCGCTCTTGTTGTTAGTAACAACTCCATCCATTCCGGGGAGTATTGTTCATACAGGTCCCTATAAATATGTATCGTGCTTCGATATTAATTGAATAAAATAAGAGATATTCAATCTCTTTTTTCTCTCCACTATAAGCTCCTCATAATCTGGTATCAATGCGTGTGTTAGAGACGGAGCAAATAAAAACTGTCCGGACATTAAAGGATCTACGTAGAAGGACCCGTATGGAAGATTTCCTTTATCAAAGAACTTGCATTATGACCTTCACCTACTTGTGGCCATGTGGGAGAAGTCTAATTGAACAACATTAAGAGTTCGATCTTCATTCAACTCGCACTGCGTGAAGCAAGAGACAAATCAAGTTTTCATTTCTAGGGTGGAAGTTTGCGTGGAAAGGAGAACTCCTTTATTTTTTTGTCTTTCTTCATGGATGACTTGCGTGGCTACGTGAGGATTGAATGAAAATTTTCTTTTCTTTTCTCGCATGGAGTTAAAGTCATCTACGTGGAAATTGAAAACAATTGTGTGGAAAAATATTGTAGAGGAAAATAGCTACGTGGAGAGGAGACTGATAACTTGCTGCATGGAGTTTTAGAGACCAGATCAAAAGTATTTATCTCGATGGTTTTGAAAACCACTTAGAGAGTCTTTTTCTCTTACTATGTGGTCATTCTCGGAGGCTGCATGGTGTTTTGTTAATATTCAGCGTACGTGGGTGATCCGATTTGGAGAATCGACTAGGAATTGGCAATAAAAAAAATTCTTAGTTTGTTTATTGCGTGGAAGTTCTTTAATTACAGTGTGGTGCATTTTAATGACCTTTTACACCACAACCTATGCAAATGATGATGACTGCAAGTAAAAGCTAAGTATATTTTCTGGAAAATAGCTAGTGACACAGAAATGCCACCTTAGAGCCCAACAAATGATTTCTTGATTTGGCGCAAGAGCTTAGTACTCCAGAGATCACAAAAAAAATAGCTTTGCCCAAGGTAGTTTACACCGTAAATTACAATATTAGGAAATTGTAATTTAAAAAAATAGAACCAAGTGTTGTCCGGTGAGGTCTCTCAAAGCCACGCTAAATGACGAGCGTGAATGATATGATCGAGACTCGCCGAAAGCCACAACGTCAACTCGCACGCCGAAGAACACCGTCTGAAGCTCTTGAAAGCTCTGTATTCTACTTTGCACTGCTCAACTAGCTACGCAACACCGAAACCTTGTCTTCGATGAACTGGTTCGTAAAGGACACCTTGATTATTTCCTTTTTGATGTCATCTGTCAAGAAAATTGAGTTTAGGAGGAATTAGAAGCTGGGTATGATGCTTTGAATGTGAATACGAAGAAGAACTCTTGAAAAATGTCACCGTCTCTCGTAACACAAATATCGAGAGCATCTACGAGCTAGTACTTATCATCAGTGAGTAAAAATTGTAATATCTCTTGGAAATCAATAATTAAATAAAAAAATTATTTTATTTTATTCCAATGTCTACACCAAAACTTCTACTTTCGGATGCTCAGTTGCTTAAAGGGCCGAATTATGTGGCCTAGAAAACAAAGATGTGAACGATCCTTCAATTTGAAGGATTATGGGGCATCATCACCGAATGCATGCCGATTCACATAGCATTCCCTGATGAATTAATGAAGTATGAGATGGCTAGTGCCAAAGCCTTGATGCTGATAATGCTCAATATCAGTGACAATGTGCAAACACATGTTTAGAATGTGGAGGAACCAAAGGAGGCCTGGGACAAGTTGGAAACTATTTATGAATCCAAAAATTAGACTAAGATCCTCCATCTTCAATCAAAGTTGCACACCCTATCTATGGGGTTAGATGAGAAAGTTGAGGAGTTCTTACGTCACGTGGCTGAGCTGCGATCAAAGTTATTAGCACTTAGTGAAATGGTGGATGAAAAATTCTCATATGGATCACCTTGAGAGCACTCCCTTCTCAATTCTAAGTGTTTGTTACGACACTGAATGTATCTAAAAAAATAGTGGAATTCAAAGAACTCGTGAATTTTCTACAACAGGAAGAGGCCATCAATTCAGCCCAAGAGGAGACTTAGGATAAATCCCTATTCTCAAAGCCATACCATGGCCAAAAGAATTGGAAGGGTCCCCCAGAGAAGCCAACTCAAGCGCAACCAAATCAACAACAGAAAGATCAAAAGTCAAAGAGGTGGTGTCACATTTGCAGAACCAACACTCACGACACTAATCACTTGCTGGTACAATAGCTTGAAATAGGAGTCTTCAAGTCAAACAAGCACATCAGGGCACAAATATTTTCAAAAATACAAACAACGTTCTCACCGAAGAAAGTAGAAAGGACATCTCGCAGCCCAAAAAGATGATGAATTTGATGAAGAGACATCAAAATGAGCAAATTGTGGCAAGAACCTTGTACTCGCCTCTAAAACGTCTCACCCACACGAGAAATTATGGTTGATAGACTCCGGTGCAAGTAAGCATATGTCAGGTGACAAGAAACTGTTTGATTCACTAAATGAACAACCCACTGGAGATCGGTTTGGATAGCAAATGAAAAAGAGTACATTGCAGAAGGAATAGGAAAAGTCACCATTCCTTTGGGACCATGAAAATGTACACTTACAAAGGTACTATATGTTCCTAGCTTGACTAGAAACCTCTTGTCAATAACTCAACTCTTGAATCATCACCTAAAGGTAGAATTTCTTGTCCAAAATGGCATCAAATCATGTTTGATCTCTAGAAAAGGTACGGTTATTGCTAGAGCATTTCTAAAAGATAAGTTATTTTCTTTAGATATTGTTTCATCTTTTGCAGTAGCTTTATCTGCCTCAACAGTAGAATCTACAACCCTCTAGGCATTTTAGATATGGTCACTTGTTGGTTAGTTCATTGCATCATATGAGTTCAAAAGCAATGGTCCATGGACTACCCAAATTGTCTAGTTCCTTTCCTATTTGCCCTAGGCTGTCTTGCAAGAAAACAACACATGGATCCGTTTCAGGTGAGCACCTTCCATGCCAAGAAGCGTCTGGAGGTAGTTCATACTAATCTGAATGGCCCGCTACCTGCTTCATTTTTAGGATACAAGTACTTCTAACTATTCATGGATGACCAATCTCGTAAGATGTGGGTGTTTTTCCTGAAGAAGAAAAGTGAGGCTCTTCAAAATTTCAAGAATTTCTATTATCATGTTGTGAAAGAGATCGAACAACCACTTCTTCTACTTTTCTCAGATCGAGGGGGAATTCACATCAAAGAAGTTCTTGGCCTTCCTGAACCAACAAGGCGTTAAGCAGAACCTGACTTCTCCCTACACACCCTAGAAAAATAAAATTGTTGAGCTTCTCAATCACACAATGATGGAGATGGCTTGCTGTATGCTAACAACAACAAAGGTAGAGGAATGTTATTGGGATGAAGCAGTACAAACAACTGTATATCTTCTCAATAGGGCAAGAAAAATGATTCAATAAAATAAAACACCAGAAGAGGTATGGAGTGGTAGAAAGCCATCAATTTCTCATTTATGAGTATTTGGTTGCACAACATACATGCATGTCCCAACTCAGAAGAGAAATAAGGTTGAGCCAAAGACACTCCCATGCATCCTACTTGGCTACAAAAATACCTCAAAGGATTACCATCTCATGGATCCTAAGACAAAAAAATCTATGAGAGTGGAGACATAGTTTTTGACGAGTCATCCTTTGACTCAGTAGTGAAAACAAAAGAACCCTTACCAACCACCTCTCAGTGACTAGTCTCCGAATCAGATGATCAGCCAAAGGAGACTACTCAGAGAAAAGATGTGATACTAGGAGAGGTATTTGTTGACCTTGGAGAACTGGAGACCGTGACTTTACTTCAATCCACACGGCGAAGACATAGTTCTTATCAAAAGTAGCCAAGTTCTCATCCGAAGTGGGTACAAAGGACCATCAAGGACTAACATTTGTAACAACTCCTAGATACATCATTTGGAGTTAAACAAGAAATGAGGTAAAATTTGAACTCATGAGTTCACCGATTAATATCTTTGAGCCTCGATAATGTTCCCGATGCACTTAGTCAACCTCGGTGGAAGGAAGCCATGGATGAAGAATATGACTCACTCATGTAACTTTGGACATGGGAACTTGTTGATTTACCTACAGGAAAGAAACCCATAGGTTGCAAATGGGTTTTCAAGATAAAGTATAAGGCAGATGGATCCATCAAAAACATAAAGCACGACTTGTAGCAAAAGGATATGCTTAGAAATAGGGCATCGAATATGAAGAAACCTTTGCACCCACTGTGAAGATCAAGACCATCGAATTGTTTGCACACTAGTAGAAAAGAAAGGATGGAGACTTCAGCAGATGGATGTCAAGAGTGCTTTCCTAAATGGTGATCTAAAAGAAGAAGTGTACATGACCCAACCTAAAGGATTTGTTGATGAAGAGCATCCTAAGAAGGTATGTCATCTCATCAAATCACTGTATGGACTGAAACAAGATCCAAGGGCATGGTATATCAAGATCGATGATCACCTTCTGTAGCATGGGTTCACTCGTAGCCCCTCAAATTCCAATTTATATATAAAGAAGGTAGGAAAAGAAATTTTCATTCTTGTTGTGTATGTAGATGATCTTGTGATCACTGGCAGTTCAGAAGATCAAGTTGATAGTGTAAATAATGATCTCAAAAGAACCTTTGACATGAAAAATTCGGGGCTACTACGTTACTTTCTTGGATTGGAGATATGGAAAAAGGAGCATCACATTTTGTCTCCCAGATAAAGTATGCCAAGACACTCATGGAAAAATACAGAATGTCAAACTTTAAACCTATATCCACGCCCATGGAGAAAGGATTACAAATTTCAAGATTACATGACTCACCTCAAGTAGATGCTACTCTCTACAAGCAATTTGTTGGAGGGCTCATCTATTTGACATATACTAGACTAGGTCTATCATGTACTTTGTCGGCTATCTTTCTAGGTTCATGCAGGAGCTGAAGAAATGTCACTGGACTGCAGCAAAGCATGTTTTGAGATATGTCTAAGGAACAAATGATTATGGTATGGAATATAAGAAGAATGATCAATTCTTCTTACAGGGATACATCTACTCAAACCATGCCAGATCTATTAATGACAGAAATCAACCACATGATACATTTTTCATCTTGGATATAGACCTATCTCGTGGATAAGTAAGAAGAAAAATATTGTTTCTATCTTATCCACAGAGGCAGAATATCATGCCGCACGAGGAGCTGTGTGTGAAGCGATATGGTTACGTTGCATTTTGGATGACTTGGGAATTCCTAAAAATAGTCACCTATTCTCTATTGCGATAATCAGAGTGTGTTGAAGCTCATGCAGAATCCAATTTTTCATGAACGAACAAAGCATATTGAGATTGATTTTCATTTCATTCGAGAGCACGTCTTGAACCATAACATTCAGCTCCAGTACTATCCTACATGAAGCACAAGTTGCCGACATTCTCACAAAATCTCTTGGAAAAGTGAAATTTGAATTTTTCAGGGGTCACATTTGCAAGAATAATGTAATAAGGGGGGAATGTTAGCATAGTCTACGTAGTATTTTATTGTTAGACTAGTTGTTATTATCTATTCCATTATTCTCTCTTGTTGTTAGTAATAACTCCATCTATTCTGGGACTAATGTTTATACAGGTCCCTATAAATATGTATCATGCTTTTGATATTCATTGAATAAAATAAGAGATATTCAATCTCTTTTTTTTCTCCACTATAAGCTGTTCATACTAACAAAAAATAACAAAACAACAACATTCCACAAGTTTTCATGGTGACCATTGTCGTATCCACCCAGTATTCCATTGTGGTTGGTCTCTAATCCCCTTTGATTGTTGTGATATAATTACCTGCAAAAATCACACAATACCTCCTTCGGCCTCGTGGCCATATCAAAACATCTAAGATAAGATATACGCATACAAATAAATAATCATCCATATATAAATTGAATCATCATCCAGACCAACAATGCTATTATTTAAAAATTCTAACAACATCTCAATTCTATATTTCATCAATACCAATAAGATCACAAGATTAGTTCAACTACTAAATCCTACTCAATATGATGAGAATGCCAAATGTCAAAAATATATAAATATGTCAACAACACATCATCATCAATATAAAATGTCTCTCTAAGAAACCACACATATCATACTATGAATTAAAATCCATCAATAGTCAAAGTATCTCTATCGTCTAACATCATGCTAAGCCAAAATGGTACAATAATATCCATGTATATAGTTAGCAATAATCAAAATCAAAATATAATAGTGTCGAAGGGAAGTGGGCACTACAAAAGCATTAAAAATTGAGTGGGTTACTAAGGGATTTATCGACGATGGAAGTGATCGATTCATAATAGAACTATGAGTATATTTTATTTCTAAACTTTCCCTCTCTTCCTATGTGGCTTCATAATCTCGAAAACCATCTAAACTCCTTTCAATACATGCCTTAAAACCTTCAATTGGATTCTCCTATTTGATCCCTCTAAAATTAGCCATCTAAACTCCTTTCAATACATGCCTAAAAACCCGTAATTGGATTCTCTGTTTGATCCCTCTAAAATTAGCCATCTAAACTCCTTTAAATAGATGCCTCACAACCTCCATTTGGATTCTCCTCTTTAATCCCTCTAAAATTATCTTGTATATTTTGTTTATGACAATATATAAACCTAATATACCAATAAACCTAATTCAATAGATATGATTCAACAATAAAAGTTTAATTTCATTTTTATGTTAGTTTGATTGATATGCAATGCCGAGTGAGAGAAGAGGTTGTGGTGATAAGGGTTATAATCGTACTATGGATTTTGACAAGGTATACCTATGTTGGTGATCGTAGACTGCGTAGAAAGGAAAGATAGTGTTGTAAGGGAGTGGGAGGTGAAAGAGAGAGGAAGGGTTTAATCTACCACATGTTTCGATGAGACGAACGCAACAGAAACCCCCTACTAGTTGGGGCAAGTTTTCGACACATTTTTGGGCCCTAAATCCGCCATCTTGAGGCCGAAAATTAGGATTTAAGTTATAGTTCGGTTTTTTCCTATTTTTGGGCATTAGTTAATTTTAGTCTATTAGTTGCATTATGAGTTAGAAAGTTGGCAATTCCTCTAATTTAGGAATGTAGAAGATGCATGGAAATTTCTGTGCCCGTATGAATAAGCATGCGAACTTACTAAGAATAGCAGGTTCTAGTAAACTACTAAAAATAGTAATTTCCACCACCTAGAGTAGATTTAGTCAAGTTAGTTAGAGTTTTTGGAAACTCGAGTTGGGAGTTGTTTTCCTATTTAGGAAACATTGTAATTCATTATTCAATAACAAAGAAGGAGATCTATTTTCTTTTGGAGTTCATATTATTTGTAGTATATCAAGTTTGTTTAGAATTTGGCTACATTATCTGGTATCAGAGCTGGTTCGAAGTCTTTTAAAAAAAAATGGCAGGAAGAGGAAGAGGAAGAGGAGGCGGTATTGCCTAGATGAATAGAAATATGCAAGATCTGCAGAGGCAAGTTGTTACTTGCTTTGCTGCAATGATAACCCAGAGAGGAAATCAAGGTGGAGATGACACAAATGAAGAAGAAGTTTGTGAAGAGGAGGAAACACAAGCACCACCATTAGCTTTTGAAGAAAGGATGCTTCAAGCATTAGAAGGAAAGAATGATGGGATAAGAGTTGATGTTTCAGAGTATGGTGGTAGTCTAAAACCAGAGGAGCTGATAGACTGGTTGACTAGCATGGGAAATTTTTTTGAGTGGAAGGCTATGTCAGAAGAAAAGAAGGTAAAATTTGCATGCACGAAATTGAAAGGTCATGCTATGTTATGGTGGGATCACCTACAAAAAGAGTGGTCAAGAAAGGGGAAAGAAAGAATTAGGACGTGGAGTAAGATGGAGAAGAAGCTGAAAGATAAATTTCTCCTTGTGGATTATGCACAAACCCTTTACAGAGGTTTCAGAATCTCAGATAGAACTTACAAACAATGCAAGAATACACAGATGAGTTCTACAAGTTGTCCATTCATGTAGAGCATGAAGAAACTGAGGAACAAATGGCTGCAAGGTATGTAAATGGATTAAAATTTTCTATTCAAGATGAGATAAGTATGCATAGGATTAAGAGCATGGAGGATGCCTATCAATTAGCCTTAAAGGCCGAGGAAAAAAAAATCATCAAAGTTTTAGGAGATCACCTGGAATGAATAGGGGCCTCATCTTCCTTTCGGGGATGAGCTGGTTTCAACCAAGGTAGGGGAGAATCATCTCGTGGATTGGAAAAGCAAGAGGATACGAGACAAGATTTCCAGAATCAACAAAGAGGCAAAGAGGATTTTCTAGGGGCAGAGGATATGCTGATAGAGGATGGGAGGCTCCACGAAGACCATTTGTTTGTTACAGATGTGGTGAAGAAGGGCATCGGGATTTTGAATGCCCACATTCTTATACACATGACAAGAGGCAAGGAGATGCTCCAAGAGTAAATCTTGTTGAAGCTTTGAACAAGTAGAAGATGAACAGACCTAGAAATTCCACCAGATGTTGGAGAAAATCTGATGATCAAGAGGATGATGATTGCTCCAAGAAAGGAGATCAAGGGGGATGCATGGCTGCGTACAAATATTTTCAGAACAAGATGCACTTCAGGAGGAAAGGTATGTAATGTTATTATTGATGGTGGTAGTTGTGAGAACATGGTTTCAAATGAGATGGTCGATAAATTGGGTCTGCATTGTGAGAAGAATCCTAACCCTTACCATATTGCATGGTTTAAGAAGGGTAATGAAGTTACTAGTTGATAAGATAAGAGATGTTTAATAAGTTTTTCTATTGGGAACAATTTATAAGGATGAGATTTGGTGTGATGTTATTCCTATGGATGCATGTCATATGCTGTTAGGAAGACCATGGCAATTTGATAGAAAAGTTATTCATGATGGGGGAAAGAATACTTATACTTTCTGGAAGGATGGCACAAAAATAGTTTTTCTACCTCTTAAGGAAGAGGGGAAGGCTGAAAATATGCTTTCTGCAAAGGAATTTGTGAAGGAGGCAAAGGCAACTAGTTTTTTTGTTATGCACTAGTCACAAATAAGGATGAACCTGTAAGTGCACAAATACCAGTAGAAACAACAAAATTAATAGAAGAATTTTCTGATGTTATTCCTGATGAGCTACTAGATGGATTACCACCCAAAAGAGATATTCAACACCATATTGATTTGATTCCAGGGTCTTCACTCCCAAATCAAGCGGCTTATAGGATGAGCCCGACATTGCATGCATGAGTTGAATAGGCAAGTGGAAGAGCTCTCGAGAAAAAGGGGGTCATAAGGGAGAGCATGAGTCCATGTGCAACCCCAACTTTATTAACACCAAAGAAGGATGGAACATGGAGAATGTGCATGGATAGCAGAGCAATCAATAAAATTACAATCAAGTATAGGTTCCCAATACCTCACCTTGATGATATGATGGATGTGCTTGCTGGATCTAGGTATTTCACCAAGATTGATCTTCAAGTGGTTACCATCAGATTCGGATCAGAGAAGGAGATGAGTGGAAAACAACATTCAAGACAGAAATGGATTATATGAGTGGTTGGTGATGCCATTCGGGTTATCCAATGCACCTAGTACTTTTATGAGATTGATGAACACCGTGTTACGGGAGTATAATGGTAAGTTTGTTGTGGTTTATTTTGATGATATCTTGATCTTTAGTAAAACTAAAGAAGAACATTTGAGGCATCTAAGGGTGATATTTGAAGTGTTAAGGAAAGAGAAACTCTATGCAAATATGAAGAAGTGCACATTTATGCAAGAGAGTTTGGTATTCTTGGGCTTTATTATTTCAGCAGATGGGGTACAGATGGACTCAAAAAAGATAAAGGCAATTATTGAATGGCCTACTCCATGAGTATAACAGAGGTAAGAAGCTTTCATGGTCTAGCAACATTTTACAAAAAATTATTAAAAATTTCAGCAATATTGTAGCACCTATAAATAGATTGCACAAAAGGAAGGGAGTTTTTGTGGACAAAGGCAACTGAGGATAGTTTTCAGTTCTTGAAGAAGAAGGTGACAGAGGCACCCATTTTGGCACTACCAGATTTTGATAAAGTGTTTGAGGTTGATTGTGACGCCTCACATGTGGGTATTGGTGTTGTTCTAAGTCAAGGTGGAAAGCCAATAGCTTTCTTTAGTGAGAAACTGAATGAGGTAAGAAAGAACTACTCTACTTATGATGTGGAATTTTATGCAATTGTACAAGCATTAAGGCATTGGAGGCATTACTTAGTGCCTAAGGAGTTTGTGTTATTTACAGACCACATAGCCCTGAAGTATGTGAATACCCAAAAGAAGTTGAATAGTAGGCATGCAAAGTGGGTATCATTTTTGTAGGGTTATACTTTTTCTCTAAAACATAAATCAGAAAACAAAATCAAGTTGCAGATGCATTGAGTAGGCATGTGACTTTGTTTACCACTATGGAAAATGAGGTGGTGGGTTTTGAAGCAATAAAGGGTTTGTATTCTTCTGATTCTGATTTCAAGGATATTGTTGAAAGGTTAATTCAGTCCATTGTCAAATGATGCAGAGATGTCCTGATGAGTACATTTTACAGGATGGCTACTATTCAAGGGACGCCAACTATGTATTCCAGTTGGGTCTATGAGAGAGAATATAGTGAAAGAGTTGCATAGCGGAGGATTGGCTGGGCATTTTGGTAAAGATAAGATGATAGCCTTGGTAGCAGAGAAATACTATTGGCCAAAGCTGAAAAGAGATGTGGTAAGATATGTGGAGAGGTGTCAATTTTCCAAGTCTCGAAAGGCCATGCACAAAATACAAGGGTTGTATATGCCGTTTCCTTCCTAAAGGGTCGTGGACAGATCTGAGTATGGATTTTGTTTTGGGATTACCAAAAACACAATGAGGTAATGACTCAATTTTTGTGGTTGTTGATAGGTTTTCTAAGATGGTTCATTTTATTGCCTGCAAGAAAACAAGTGATGCGACAGGCATAGCGTAGCAGATTTGTTTTTCAGAGAAGTTGTTCATTTGCATGGTGTTCCAAAAACCATTACTTCAGATAGGGACACAAGGTTCTTAAGTCACTTTTGGTGGACTTTATGGAAGAAATTGGGAACTCAACTACAGTTCAAGCAATGCCTATCATCCTCAGACTGATGGGAAAACAGAGGTGGTAAATCGGAGTTTGGGAAACTTGTTAAGGTGCATCGTTGGGGAAAAGCCAAACAATGGGACTTAGCATTACCACAAGTTGAGTTTGCATATAACAATTTCCATAAATAGATCCACAGGAAAGTCTCCATTTTCAATTGTGTATGGGAGTAATCCAAATGGGGTGTTAGATTTGGTACAACTACCAATTGATGGCAGAGTCAATGATGATGCAGAAGCATTTTCCAAACATATACAACAATTGCAGGAAGAAGTGCGGAAGAAGTTGCAGAATAGTAATGATAAGTATAAGGAAATAGCAGATGTGCACAAGATGGAGAAAGGTATTTACAGTTGGTGAGTTGGTTATGGTATATCTATAGGAAGGAAAGGTTTCCAAAAGGAACCTATAACAAGCTGAAGTACAAGAAGATTGGTCCCCAAAAATCGTGAAAAAAATAAATGATAATGCTTATGAGGTAGAATTGCCAGGGAATTTTGATATTTCTCCAGTGTTTAATGTTTTAGATTTGTATTCTTTTCATGGGGATGGTGCAAAAGGGGATGTTATTGATGAAGTAGTAGATTGGAGGCAACAGTTCCAGGTGAAGAAGAAAGAAGAAGTGGATCAGATTCTAGATAAGAAAACAATGGACACGCGACATGGGAAATACAACAAATATTTGGTACATTGGAAAGGACTGGAACAAGAGGACAATACTTGGGTCACAGAGTGGGAGATTAAGAAGTTGGATGCAGATAAATGGAAGCAGTTTGAAGAAGACAACTTGCAGGAGCTGCATTTTTTTTCAAGCAGGGGAGAATGATGCGCCAAAATTAGCAGGAACTTGACAAGGTCATAACTTGAGCTCGGGTGTCCGTTTGAGTCCATTTTTTTTTAAACCACATGTTTCATGAGATGAACACAAAGAAAACCCCCCTACTAGTTGGGGCAAGTTTTGACACATTTTTGGGCCCTAAATCCGCCATCTTGAGGCCAAAATTAGGATTTAAGTTATAGTTCGGTTTTTTCCTATTTTTGGGCATTAGTTAATTTTAGTCTATTAGTTGCATTATGAGTTAGAAAGTTGGAAATTCCTCTAATTTAGGAATGTAGAAGATGGGTAATTTTTGTGCCCATACGAATAAGCATGCAAACTTACTAAGAATAGCAGGTTCTAGTAAACTACTAAAAATAGTAATTTCCGCCACCTAGAGTAGATTTAGTCAAGTTAGTTAGAGTTTTCTTGGAAACTTGAGTTGGGAGTTGTTTTCCTATTTAGGAAACATTGTAATTCATTATTCAATAACTCTACCTCTAAATCTACATTCTAAGGCTCCTTATGATGTTTTCTTTAACCATAGTGGATTTAATGTTAAACAAAAACTCGCCAACACTATCTTCCATAGTTGGGAAACTCTTCTCAATGGTGAGCGTAACACATTTTTGTGGGTGGATATTGATCTCTAACAAAGTGCTATCATCGTCACATCGATGGTAGTAGGCACGCGACCCTAACTTTACACTATCGACATTGAAGGCTAGCTCAAGGATCATTTTTGCGTTCTCTCGTATACATTTTTTCATTTATGTTTTCAGTAGTTTCAGTGCTTTAGGGTTTGTTGTTTCTTAGTTTTGTCCAATTGTTCCAATTTGGCTGAGATCTATGGTCTTGTTCTTTTCTTTAGCTTTGATAGTGTTTAATATGAAATATCTTTTGTTTTGATAAATTGTTCTTTTCATGAAAATGAGGGGTCAAATATGCACGTTCCCACACACGAGAGGGCTCTAAACGTGTCGGGGTTTGAACTGCGACCTTCATCATTTTTTGTGTTTTTAACCGTAGCAAAGGATGTGCCATTTTTAAGACCTGTCACGACCTTTGCGAAAGAGAATTCTGAATGGATTTTCTTATCTTGGGAGGGACTATAATTAAAACTGATGATGTCTTTGTTTGGATTGTGAAGTTTAGGGTATTTGTTTATGAGCGTTAGGATTTTTTAGAGAATATGGGAAAATGCTTACTTCTGCACCCAATTCTGAATGAGTTTTTTAATTTTATTCTGGATTTTAATGACATGTGGTGATGTCTAATAATTGGATTGTGAAGCTTTGGGTCAGGGTGTCTATTTTCATGGGTTGGTTTTTACTATGAATGCAGATAAGTGCCTTCTTCTGCACTCAATTCCAATGAATTTTCTTATGTTAGTCTATATTTTTACAATATTTTATGAGGATTTTGGATTGGCTTCGCTATTTTGAGTGTCTCACACTTAATTTGGGTCGGTGGTTGATGTAGTGAATTTAGACGAGTGCTTGATGACTAGGATACAAGAAATGTCCTTGGATTATCATTTCACCGGAGCAAGAAGTGGGCTCTTCTACTCATGCCTTCTTTGGCTTCTATGGTAATTATATAGATATTGAAGAGTAATATTTTTATATGACCTTCTTTTTAGTAGTTGAGGGCTAGGAGAATCTCGACTCTGCTCCTTCATTTTGCTACGGGGTAGAGTCAAATGCATTCCTTATAAATTCTCGGTGAGATTTTACAAGATTTTATGAGGTTTTCGGATTGGCTTCTACAGTTTTGAGTGTCTGATAATTTGGGTTGGTAGTTTATGTAGTGAATTCTAATGAGCGCTTGATGACTAGGATGCAAGAAATGTCCCTGGATTATCGTTTCACCGTGGAGCAAGAAGTGGGCTCTTCTACTCATGCCTTCTTTGGCTTCAATGGTAAGTATATAGATATTGAAGAGTACTATTTTTTATATGACCTTCTTTTTAGCAGTTGAGGGCCTAGGAGAATTCATGAATAAAATGTTATGCAATACAGGGACCTTCTTTTTTAGCCTTCCTGATGAATTTTATATTCTTGATCAGCTCTGTTCAGGCATGGCTTACTGTGTTTTATATAAGAAGAAACTGCTTAACGTTACTAACATAGAAGACAATCTATCATAGATGAGATATTTTTAAGCTGATTGTTGGCATGTTATTTTTAGGATACAATGATACATTCAACTTATATCCTAGTATAGTCTTATGTCATGGGGTTTAGATTATAATACTGTATGTTTCTTGTAAGACATAATCTTTGTATTTTCAACTCCCAGATTACTATAAATAGCTTTCTGTTGATTCTACTTTACAATAAATCAGCTCTTTTACTCAAGAAATGAACTTCTGTAGAGCTTTCATTTACAATTCAATGGGGAAGATTCGGGATGGATGGCTTGTTTGAGGCAGCCCATGAATGACCTTTTTAATGATTGTTACATTGTAGGTGCATTATATTTAGTGTTTCATGAGCTTTATATACATAATCTATTAGAGAATGATCTTAGTCTTATTGTGGACTTTTATATCACAAATAATGTTCTTTTAAAAGCAGTTCCATTTTTTCTGATGATTTTTCCAGTCTTGATTACTGCTCGTATTTACTCGTCATTTGCATTTTCAGTCAACAAATCTGGTTCATTGGGATTGTTTACAAAACCCAAAATCTTGAAATATTAACTCTGCAAAGCAGATATGTTAACTGATACCCTATTTAGTTGTCATTTAAAAGATTTATTAGTTTAAGTTGCCAACATATTTCAATATATTAGTGGCACATACTTGTCAAGTGCCACCAGCCAACAATCAGATCAAACCAAGTTCATCTAACATTCTAAAAAGAGAATGTATAAAATAAAATAGCAGATGAAATAAAAAAGTGTCTGAAATCAAAATGAATGCTATCAAAAACCATACCAAAGTACAAAAAACATTTTTTCAAATGCCTCAATATGTATCCTTTGATAATTCCATAATCTATATTAACAAAAACCACACACACTCAAATGGGTGAAAAAAGTGCAATTTTTCAGGATTGGCTAGGGTTTCAAGTTTCAACCCCAGGGAATACACTATAATGAATAATCCACTTAACACACATCATAGGAAACAAACAAGAAAGGGATTGTGACTGAAAATTAGTTCAGATCAAAGGAAATTATAAAAGATGAAACAAGAAATTGAAACTTACTTTGAAATAGATGATTTTCCAAACTTGCTTTAGCCATAAACTCATAAACCAACAACATGTATTCATCTTCACAGTAATAACCAATAAGTTTCACCAAATGGGGATGACTCAACTACCCGAGAAAGATGACCTCTTCCTGCAACCCATGAAATACGATTAAATCCTCCAATTGGATTAGGATTAAGCTCACAAAACCAGCTAACCAAACGAGGGTTATAAGTTTACCAACCATTCTTTGTGGCCCTGATGACCTTCTAGATCAAGGACCTTGACAGCAACTGGTGAGGCTTTAAGCCCCTCCTTCCCTCAAGACAGAATCCAATCGAAAGTTTTTAGTAATGGTTTTGAGCTTGTTCAATGTGAAATCATATGCATTGGAAACAGATTTTTATCTAAAGACTTCAACCTCATGTTTGGTTGATGGGGGATTATTGTCTTAATTGATATTTCTTGTGAATTGGACCTGGTAGGGATGATAACCAAGCACAGGAAAAACTAAAATTACACATTAAAAAAACCTTGAAGGGACCAGCACCCACATAGAAAACCGTGATAGAGATCAATATCCACAATCAAAGTAGCTCTGCATTCGAAGCTATATATTTTTATGTATTTTTCAGTTTGGAGATTCTCTACATCAAGGCTTTTGAAGCTATACATTTTTTAGTTTGGAGATTGCCTATATCAAGGGAAGGAAGCGATTGGTTTTATTTAGGGTTTTGTTTTACCCCTTTGGAAACAAAAAAGTGTTTTCTGTTGTGAAGGGATCTTAGTTCCAGTTTATTTTAAAGGTTTAGTCCACCATTTATATGTAGAGATTCTGATTTCACATGTCATGGAATGTGTTCAAATTTTGCACGACCCCGAGGGGCCTTGGCTCTATCATGGTTCTTGTGGTCTTAGGGATCGTAGGAGCAACATATTATGCAGTTATGGTAATGAGTTATGGGTCAGAATTATTCAAAGAAGGCATTTATGTTATCTGGTCTTTCATAGTACTAGTTCTATTCCACTTATTGGTGAGGACCAAGTGAATCCAAATCCTTCACATTATGATAAGTTGACAACATGATTTATGAGTGTGTTTGTGTACCATTGGCGAGAATTTATTTTTGTGTAAAATTATTCTGGGTTAAAGTTTAATGGAACATATTTACCTCAGAAGTTTATCTTTATAAGGATATATGTGCCATGGGAACTCAATAATGTTGGAAATTCAAATCAGAATTTAATGTGCAACTAATATTTGACTTTCCCAGATTTAGCTATCAGATTTGCATTTAATCATGACTGCTGCACATTTATTTTTGGTTGTTTATTCTCCCTAATTATCTCTTGTCAGAGATTTTGTGTTGACTTGCAAGGAAAGTTTGTTGTGTAGGAGTTTATTATTAATGCATTATGTTATATTGGGAGAAGTAAGAGAAGAAAAGAAAAGAAGAGAAAGAAGCAGGAAGAAGAAGAAGAAGAAGAAGAAGAAGGAGAAAAATCAGATTTGGGAGAAGAAGAAAAGTGCTCTGTTCCAGCTCAAGTCTGGACTGGTTTTGTTGATAGAATTCCTTCATTTTCATGTTGTTAATGTATGAATGAATGTTTTGTGTGCAGCTGTAGCTGCTGTTCATTATTGACAAATATATTTGTATTTCTCAAGCAATTTCAATCCTAGATCTGTGTTATTTGCAGCCAAGAATTTTATCTTATTTTGCTGATATAAATTTCTGTAGCTTTCCTTACATTTTCCCCTGTTTTGCATCATTTAAATCCACTGCATTTTATTCTCTATTGTTGTCCAAGGATTCTGTAGATTCCGTAGACTCTGCAGTTTCCATAGATCCTCGTTTTGTTTCCCTTCATCTGGTATCAGAGAGGTTAAACCCTTCTTCTATTTCATTTTTGGGTTTTTAGTTTTTCATTTGGTAGCCATTAATGGCTTCTACATCTGGCGCATCATTGGTTAGTGTGCAAACTCCGATTTTCACAGGAAAGAACTATGAGTATTGGTCTTTGACCATGAAAGCTTTGTTTCGGTCTCAAGACATTTGGGAAATGGTTGAAAATGGTTACTAGGAACCAGCAGACCAGGCAACATACAATGCTCTTACACAAGCTCAAAAGGACGTCTTGAAGGAACAACGGAAGAAGGATGGGAAAGCATTATTTTATATCCATCAAGCAATGCATGAGAGCATACTCCCAAGAGTTGCAGCGTGAAAAGCAAGCCAAGGAAGCATGGGACACACTCTAGATTGCATATCAAGGTATGGACAAGGTTAAAACTGCTAAATTATAGCTCCTTAGAAGAGAATTTGAAAATTTATCAATGAGAAACTCAGATTCAGTAGAATCTTTCTTTACTCATGTTGTTGGTTTGATAAATCAAATGAAGTCTCATGGAGAGGTCATAGAGGATAGGAAGGTTGTTGAGAAGGTACTTAGAAGTCTCCCTTCTAAATTTGATCCTATAGTTGTGGCTCTAGAGGAAACCAAAGATTTGAGCCAGTTTAGTGTTGATGAACTACATGCCTCTCTTATCAATCATGAATATAGACTGAATAGATCAAATAGTTTAGTAGAAAATGCATTTTCATCTCAGATTTCTATAAATTGTGGAAGAGGAAGGAGGAGTTTCAGTCCTAGAGGTAGAGGGAGAAGTTCTCCTAGAAGTGGACGTAGTAGCAGTTATGCAAATGCTAGTGGTAGAGGTCAAAATCAGAATTTCAGTCACCCAAGTGGCCAAAGATTTGATAAATCACACATTCAATGTCACTATTGTAAGAAGTTTGGGCATTTTTCTTATGAATGCAAGAAAAAATAGTATGACCAACAGAAGCAAGGTCAAAATCAGTCAAGTAGCACTCCCTCAGGCAGCATGTTCATTGCATGCACGAAGATTTCTGAAGCAATCCCTACAAACTCTCCAGTTGAATGCAATGTTGTTCAAGAAATCCCATGTGACATATGGTATTTAGATTCGGGCTGCAGTAATCATATGACAGTAATAAAGATTTGTTTTCTAGCTTGGAAGAATCAGTTCAAACTGATGTTACACTTGGTAACAACAACAAAGTCATTGTTTTGGGTAAAGGTACAGTTAATATTCTAACCAAAAAGGGGGAGCCAAAATTTATGCCTGATGTATATTATGTTGCTGGTCTAAAACACAACTTGATGAGCATTGGACAGCTGATACAAAAGGGATATAGAGTGTACATGGAAAATAATGAATGTGTTATTTTAGACAAGCTTCCAAGCAATATGCTTATTGCCAAGGTACAAATGACTATAAACCATGCATGTTTCCATTAAAAATAAGGCCAGCCATGAAAGGAAAAATAGCTCAAGCTATTCATGAGACACATACTGTAAATTCTGGAGCAGCTTTTAAGGTAGAAGATACAAAATCAGCAGTAGCCAGAGACAACTACGGAAATGTCCAAGACAACTACTGGAAATGTTCAAAACAGTCACAAAAAGGTTCAAAATTTCTACGAAATTTTCAAGAAATCTACGGAAATTTCCAAGACAGCTACGGAAACGGCCAGAACAACTCCAAAGAGGAAAATGATGTTTCTGTAGAAACTCCAGCAGCGTTTCAAACAGTAGTAAAGGATGATTCTTGGCTTTGGCATTTCAGATTTGGGCATTTATATTTTGGAGCACTGAAATTACTTCATATGAAGAATATGGTAAAAGGTTTGCCATTAATTGAGAAACCGGAAAGAGTTTGTGAAGGATGTATTATGGGAAAACAACATAGAGAGTCATTTCCATTGGCAAGGCAAATAGAGCTACAGCTCCACTTGAGATTGTGCATTCAGATATTTGTGGGCAAATGCAAACACCGTCTATAGGAGGCTGCACTTATTTTCTTACTTTTATTGATGATTTCACAAGAAAAACGTGGGTTTATTTCTTGAAACACAAATCTGATGCATTTGCTTATTCCCAGTAGTTCAAGGCACTTGTGGAGAAGCAAAGTGGCCACTACATCAAGGTTCTAAGTACGGATAGAGGCGGTGAATTTATATCTAATGAATTTATAAATTTTTGCAGATCTCATGGCATACACAAGCAATTTACAGCCCGCTATACACCTCAACAAAATGGTGTGGCGGAGAGGAAGAACCGAAAACCATTATGGAGATGGCTCATAACATGATGCCATCCAAACATCTACCAAATGAATATTGGGCTGAGGTAGTGGCAACTGTTGCTTTTACATATGAATAGGTTCCCAACAAAGAGCATAAGAAACAAAGTCCCTCAAGAGGCTTGGACAAGAAGGAAACATAGTGTTTCTCATATGAAGGTATTTGGATGCATAGCATATGCGCATGTTCCAGATGAGTTGAGAAGGAAGTTAGATAATAAAGGACAAAAATGTATATTTGTTGGTTACTCAGAGGAAACAAAAGCATATAAGTTGTTTGATCCTATCAATAGGAAAGTTATAATCAGCCGTGATGTTCAGTTCATGGAGGATGAAGCATGGGATGGAAGCATAGAGAGGACTGTCAGAATTACAGCTGCTATCCCTAATGATAATATGGTGGATGAAGTGTTTCCAACACCAAATATAACTCAAACAAAGAGCTCCTTCCAATCCCGGGATGGTACCACAAGTTGCAGCTCAAGCTACACCTTCATTCACACCAAGGAGATCTTCAAGGCTGCTGTCCACACCAACAGGACAGCAAACTTCACAAGCATCTACACCAACATCTACATCAATTGGTATCCTTGGAGCAACACCATCTAGCACTCCAAGTAGTTCTTCATCTCCGGATCCAACTCTAGCAAGCATGATGCCATGAAAAACAAGGAGTTTGAGTGAGTTGTATAATGTTGACACAACTAATTCATTTTCAGCTTTTGCTTTATTTTCTCATATTGATGATCCATTAACATTTGAAGAGGTTATGAGTAGTGATATATGGGCGAAGCCATGGATGAGGAGATTGAATCCATTGAAAAGAACCAAACATGGGAGTTGGTTGATTTTCCGGAAGGCAAAGATGTAATTAGTGTCAAATGGATTTATAAGACTAAACAAGATGCTGATGGGAAAGTGCAAAAGCATAAAGAAAGGCTAGTTGCAAGGGGCTTTACACAACAGCCTGATATAGACTTCAATGAGACATTTTCTCCGGTTGCTCGGTTGGATACAATTAGGACTATTTTAGCTATTGCTGCCCACAACAAGTGGCATGTATATCAAATGGATGTAAAGTCTACATTTCTAAATGGCTATTTAGAGGAGGAAGTGTATGTGGAACAGCCACAAGGCTATGAGATACCGGGTCATGAAGACAAGGTGTATAGGTTGAAGAAGGCACTCTATGGATTGAAGCAAGCTCCAAGAGCTTGGTACAGCCACATTGACTCCTATCTCATTCAAAATGGTTTCCAAAGGAGTGGTTGTGAACCGACATTATACATCAAGGTCAACAAGCAAGGTAACATTTTGATTGTTTGCTTGTATGTGGATGATCTAATCTTTACCGGTGATCTAAACATAGATTCCTTCAAATCAGTAATGAAGAATGAATTTGAAATGATTGATTTGGGTCTTATGAGGTACTTCTTGGGGATTGAAGTCCATCAATCCAATGATGGTATATTTATTTCTCAATCTAAATATACAAATTAAGTCTTGAAGAGATTTAATATGGAAAGGTGCAAGGTATCCCCAACACTGGTTATGACAGGGATGAAGTTAAGCAAGGAAGATGATGGAGCATGTGTGGATTCTACATTGTTCAAGAGGCTGGTTGGAAGCCTTATGTACTTAACAGCCACAAGGCTGGATATTATGTACGGTGTAAGCCTGATTTCAAGGTTTATGGAGTCTCCAAAAGACTCACATTGGCAGGCCGGTAAGAGGATATTGAGGTATGTAAGTGGTACAAAGGATTTTGGTATTTTGTATTCCACTTCAGATGATTTCAGTCTTGTTGGGTACACTGATAGTGATTGTGGAGGCAGCATAGATGATAGGAAAAGTACTTCTGGGTATACTTTTCACTTTGGTACAGGTGTTGTGTCATGGGCATCAAAGAAACAACCCATTGTGACTCTTTCTTCAGTTGAAGCTGAGTATGTGGCAGCCACTAGTGCTATGTCAAGTTGTTTGGATGTGAAGGATGTTGAAAGATTTGATGCATGATCAAAAGGAAGCCACTACAATATTCTGTGATAACAGTTCAGCCATAGCATTATCTAAAAATCATGTGTTTCACAAGAGAACTAAGCATATTGATACGAGGTATCATTTTATCAGAGAGCTTGTAAGCAACAAAGAAATTTGTCTTGATTTTTGTAGGTCTGAAGATCAGCTGGCTGACATATTTACAAAAGCACTTAGCAAAAGAGACATTTGAGTATTTACGAAGTGGCTTAGGAGTTTGTGACTTTGCACAAGCTAGCAGCTCCGAAAACTGTTAGTTAGCTACGGAAATGCTACAACAGTTTTTGAACAAACTTGATTCATATTTCCATGATCTGCAATAGTTCATAATTAAGGGGGAGTGTTGGAAATTCAAATCAGAATTTAATGTGCAACTAATATTTGACTTTCCCAGATTTAGCTATCAGATTTGCATTTAATTATGATCTGTGCACATTTATTTTTGGTTGATTATTCTCCCTAATTATCTCTTGTCAGAGATTTTGTGTTGACTTGCAAGGCAAGTTTGTTGTGTAGGAGTTTATTATTAATGCATTATGTTTTATTGGGAGAAGTAAGAGAAAGAAAATAAAAGAAGAAGAAGAAGAAGAAGAAGAAGAAGAAGAAGAAGGAGAAAAATCAGATTTGGGAGAAGAAGAAAAGTGCTCTGTTCCAGCTCAAGTCTGGACTGGTTTTTGTTGATAGAATTCCTTCATTTTCATGTTGTTAATGTATGAATGAATGTTTTGTGTGCAGCTGTAGCTGCTGTTCATTATTGACAAATATATTTGTATTGCTCAAGAAATTTCAATCCCAGATCTGTGTTATTTGTAGCCAAGTATTTTATCTTATTTTTCCGATATAAATTTCTGTAGCTTTCCATACATTTTCCCCTGTTTTGCTTTTTTAAATCCACCGCATTTCCTTCTCTATTGCTGTCAAAGGATTCTTTTCCGATGTAGATTCCACACTTTGCTTCATTTAAATCCACTTTGCAGATTCTATAGATTCTCTACAGATTTCCATAGATCCTCATTTCATTTCCCTTCAAATAATAATATCTATTATTTCACTTGCATTTCAAAAGAGGAATTTGAAAGATCTATGATAACTTTTCATGCTTGTAGTTGGGGATGTTATTGTGGAGTTACTTTGGGGTAGTGTTAACTAATCCAGGGAATGTGCCTAAGTTGGAAACCAACGACAGATGAAGAGAGTGGAGAGACTGTCCCATTGACCAATAGCATACCTAGACAGAGTTTTCAACAAATAACAGGTGTCAATGCCCCTTCAAATTCAAGATTTCGGTATTGGAATTGCTATGTCAGTTTAAGCCTCCACGCTGTCATCATTGTTGTGTTTGTGTGTCATGTGAGCCATTAATTATTTGGATAATGCATTTTCTTTCTGTTTGATTTTCTGGATGGAAAATAAAATAACTTTTTTTTACATGCAAAACATTTTCCTACGTATGGAGATTTTCTAAATCAATCAAATCTTATTCTTTTATTTGATCAGTGTTGTTAATTATGCTTTGACACCTCATCTATGCTTTTAGATAAAAATGAGTTTGTGTACTCTTTTACTAGAGAATCAACAACATCAGTTAAAGCCAAAGTGATAGGATTGTTTTTCCTATGTGAAAGTAGGAATTGTTTTATTTCCTCTTGTTTCATGCCTATGTTTTGTATCGATAGTACAAAAGATGATGTCTAGGGGGATGTTTCGTCTGAGTCGAAAGGAACATCGTCATAGTTTTTTGCATCGGTGTAGTCATTAAGAAAGTTCATTGTAATTATGTTAAGAGAAGAGGCAATGTTTGTTGGTATAGAAGGGTGAGAGGTTAGGGCATCACTGTCAATGAAATCATGTTTGGGAATCCCCTTAATATAAGATATCTCATGATCCATACTATAATTTGGGAATCCCTTCAATAAAAGATATCTCATGATCTATACTACAAATATTTTTCATTCACGATGCTGACCTTGGTGCTAAAGACTATTGGCACAAGTATCACACTTTCTTTCATTTTTATTTAATTTACATCTTAATGCCTCTTTTAACTTCTACCTTCTTCTTAGGTATGAATGCAAACATAGAGGTTTTGTACATGTCCACGGATTCTTATGGCTAGAGGATGCTCCAAATGTCGATACAATTGACTGGGTAGATACTACATCTATAGAGGTGGCGAGAAAATACTTTGACAAATACATGTCTACCTAGAATATTTGAATAGCCACCCAACGCACAAAATTTGGTTGTGAAGAGCACGTTGGTGGTTTGGCCTAGAGATATAAGAACAACGTCGGTTTGAAAAGGCTTAACATACACAATGTTCGCTTCCACAAGGTTTTTCTTTTCTTTCTTTAATGCATTTAAATTTTATTTTCTGTGTACATGGCAGAGAGTTCTTCAAACATAGTCACATTTAGCTCCAAATCTATGATGTGTCAACTGACGGAATCTTTCACGCCATTAAAAGCGATTCAATTTTGCTGCAAATCCGGGTGCCCCATGCGGTAGAAATGCCTTAAATGGTTAGACATTAAAGTCTTTTACATCAAGATTGTTGATCACGCTAGAGTGTTTGACGGTCCATTACCTGCAGGTTGTCGTTGAGCACTTGACTGGAAACTGAGTTAGAAGCATCAAACATTGGAATCTTGTGAGTCTGCATGGATATTTGCTTTCTCCACATGGAAACCTGTTGTATTATGATTACATGGTAAATGGAAGTCTATGGGACATCCTACATGGTGAGTACAATGATTATGTTATGAAGAAGAAAGGAGGAGTCAAGACTACTATCACTCAACAAAAATAACCCGTCGTAAATACTACCCTCTACTTTGATAGCACCTCCACTACTAATTTACTCAAACTTCTTGTATCCAAAGTGATATCAAATGTATTCATGTTTAGTGCAAATAAAATTGGCCACAAAAGGCAACCACTTATGATATAAAAATTACAAATATATGGAAGTCTTCATGTATTCATGTTTAGTTCAAATAAAATAGTCCACAAAAATCTACCACTCATAATATGAGATTTACAAATGTGTATGTATGAATTTGTAACAATTTTGTAATGTACGAGATAGAACCCTTAAATGTAATGCTTCATCTATACTCCTACACTTACACTATCAATCACACCCTCATCAACATCAACTACAAAAGTAATAACTATCCCTCTAAATCAAATAACATATACCGTTAGTGTTCACATTGCATTGTACACATGCGATTGCTAGTTAGGTATGCTAGTTATGTGGAGTTTCAAATAGTGAAACTCTAATACAAGAGGAGCACCACCAATCAACTCAATGCATGTTGCACAAAAATTGTAGGATTTAAAACCATAACGTAGACCACCTAAAATAGTGGCCGAGGCAAGTAAGCTAACATCATGAAAACACAAGTTAAAGGGAATTATACCAATTATAATGTTTCCTTCCACATAATTACTTATTATTTTAGGACTACATAAAGATCATCCACCATTTTATCAAACTTTTATATATTCATATTCATCCTTGTTAAATAAATTTACACAAAATAAGATGGAAATGCACACTAAATAATTGGCACTTAAATGTTTTAGAAATGCATATTTTATCATTAAAATTAAATATATATCCAAATTAGTATATTTTAAAATTACTTTTAAAACCTTAAACATTCTTATTAAATTAAAATCTAATTCCTTATTAATTGAATAGTTTTGTCCATAATATCATATAATATATCCAATATATCAATAACCCGTAAATTAACAATGTAACATAACCTTATGATATAGCAATCTCACCTTACATTAAAAACACTAAAAACAAAGTTCCCTCTATACCAGGTCAGAAGAGTTTTCATCCATCCAAATTTTGATAATTCCCGGCACATTGGCACCCCCAACAACTGCTACAACTGACGTGCTTTCTCTTGCAGCTTCCAACAGTTTACTGCACATATATTCATCCCTCTCATTAACAAGTGCGCGCTCGCTACCTGAGAATTTTCTGTAAATGAATTTCTTATTTAAGATTCTATCCTCCATTTTCGCAACAGACTTCAAGATTAGTTTGTTTGTAGATGCGGGAGGGTAGGCAATAAAGTATCAGTGCTCTAAAAATCGACATTGTTATCTCAAACAAGCTCATCATGGCGGATGCCCTTTGATGGGTTATATGAGGAGCGCGGTCACCAAATATAACCTTACCACCATATTTCATTGCCTCGTCGTATGCAATGCACAAGTCTAAGCCTGGAACAATTTGAAACTCTTTACTCGCCTTCCTATTATATAAATGTAACACAAGTTCGGACACATTATTTTTTCTCAAGAAATGCACGATTGTTTCAATAACGCTGGGAATCTCTTCTGGAAGTCTAGGCTTTTGACAGGCCAGGAATTTTATAGCCGCTTTCTCACACATCTCTAAAAATACCACCTCCGGTTTGAGAAAACTTACAATAGCTTTTACATGTCTGAAAGAACAGCGAGAGATGTGACATGTTCCAACCAAATAAACGTTGCAAATTCCTCTGGTAGATTCACATTGCAAATGGGTTACTCTTTTCTTACCTCTTCGGGAAGCCCGTCAAGTGAATTATCATGTGAGATTTTTGGGAGAGAAAAGCTGTCTGCCAGAATCCACCTTGCAATGCTTGTGCATATCTTTCTTAATACAAGATCCATGCCCCACACACACAAACTTGCACAATATGTCAAAGCATCAAGAGGAAATGATTTTCGTGAATAAAATTGATATCACTTCTACTTATTGCTCGTAGCTTTCTTGGGGCAGAAGCAACTCTTAAAGAAAAATTGTTTCAAAGCAAATATAAACTATTATTTTTATGTATAAAAAATAAGGGAAATGCCCACGCCGATAAAAAAGGCCTCACAAATGATCCGCCCGTCATATCTGGAATCGGAAATATACACACACTTATATCCATTAAGTGAGCAAGTAACAAAAACATAACTAAAGATGACAACGAAAAGAAAAGAAAGATCAAGTTGAAGTAACATTTATAATCCAAGCCGTTCTGCATCTTCATCAATGGTAGCTGCTAGTCCCAAAAATAATTCAAAATGAAAATTAAATGAATAATTATCATAGTGTCTAGTTACGTGTAGACACCTAAATTTAACATAAAATATTATTACACTACAATTTTAATAAATTACACATACATACACAGATCTCAAGCTATGTAACAAGAGTCTAGTGATGCAAGTCTTTGTTGATCTTTGGTCGTGTGATTTAATTGATATGTTTTTATTATTTTGTTGTGGTATTTTACACATTTTATGTTGCAGTCACAAAGAAGTATGGATATTTATTTTAATTTTTAAGTTCACATTTTACGAGTTATCCCACTATTAGTGTTCAGGTATATAGATAAATCATAAGATATAGAGACTAGATTTACATGCACACATGCGTGCACACTAGGAGAACTATATGAAGTTTTAAAAATAGTGTAGTGATAGATTAGAGAATAAGATGGGGTTGACAACTAAGGTCATTCCAACTCAAACACATAACTAGCTTGTTTATTGTATCTAATGTAATTTAGTCACGTATGATTGCACGAAGCTATGGTTATACAAATACAACATATTGATTTGAGCATCATAGCACATCTAAACATACCCACAATCTAGATGCTAATGAAGGTGAAGAAGCCAAAAAAATAGGGTAACACCAATTATAATAGATATAGAACTCGCTAGTTACATACAAAACCACTAAAAATTCAATCACAAGACACACAACTATATACGATATTATAAACGCCCAATGTTCAATTTCGACACCTCCAAATTTTCTTATGAACAACTAAGAGATTTTTCCAACCTTAATAACACTTCTACTTCTTTGTTGGATGTTTGTGCTTGAAAACCCCGCTTCTATTTCTCTAAATCATAGGTGTACATGATTTAGTTATTTATTTATTCATATATAAAATATTAATATTGGATTAGTTCTATTCCATTATTTATTTGATTGAGAAATCATTTGATAAGCACACTTTTAATCAAACACTTTGCCTAATTTGGCTCAGGTTTCTGCCTTAGCTAAGTATGTTGGCATCAAATCCTAGCTACCCTAGGGTTTGTATTTATTTTTTGTTGTGTAATTTTCCCTAGAACTAGGATTTGTTCTCATTTGTGTGTTCATGGCTTGGTAAAAACCTAGGTTCCCTTCATCTTGAGATTGTAAGGGTTGTCATCCATTTAATATGGTTCATGAGGCCTTTCATAAATTCAAAAGTAGGGACAAATCCCTTTTCCATCCAAATGTATTTTCTAATATTGATATACAATTTGATATCAGTCTTTTTACTACTCAATAGAAAAGGGATTGTATGAAATTCTTTAGATGAACCTAATATTCATTCAACTCTTATTGAACTATTTTGGGGGAATGTAATGCCATCTGCAAGAGGAGGTAGAGTAAAGTCTTGTTTTCTCAACATTCTTGGCTAAGTATATGAAACAACAGATACCCTTCTAAAAAAATAAATCTATGTATAATTATTATGTTCTAACAAATCTTTTTTTGGAGATACATGGATAACTAGGTGTTTAATGCATGTTCACACTCTTTCCATGTCGCTAACTTAGTGATGTATCTTTATTCAAACTATTATGGAGTTGTATTTTGGATGAAAAGTGTTGATGTGTTAGAAAGAGAAAAACTATTTGAAATATGCATAATCTATTTGTCAATATTTATGGATGCATTTTACAATTGTCAAACATGCTTATTTGAACCATATGTTAAAAAATTCATCTGTGTCCTTTATTGTTTGAGCTCTTACAAGTTTCTTATAACTATATTTATTTTCCAAATCTACTACCCTCCCTTTCTTAGCTCACGTGGTGTCTTCCATTTCATTGCATTTTGTGAGGGTTTTATTGAGTTTATTTTCAATGACATCAATAATTTTTCCTTTTTAATCATGGACATAAATCCTATAGGATAGGAAATTTAATCCACCACATCATCCAAAGTGATCTCGATTTCTTCTTGTTCATGTTGATTAACTAAAATGTGGATTACTCTATGCTAATATAATGTTAAGAACAATAATATATGAAACAACAATGCCCTTCTAAAAAAAAATCTTTGTATAATTATTATCTTCTAACAAAACTTTTTGGAGATACATGGATAAATAGGTGCATAATACGTGCTCACACACTTTCCATGTCCCTAACTTTGTGATGTATCTTTATTCAAACTATTGTAGAGTTGCATTTTCGATGGAAAGCCTTGATGCGCTAGAAAGTGAAAAATTATTTGAAATATGCATAATCTATTTGTCAATATTTGTGGATGCATTTTACAATTGTGCAAACATGCTTATTTGACCCATATGTTAATAAATTTATCTGTGTCTTTTATTGTTTGAGCTCTTACAACTTTATTCTAACTATATTTATTCTCCAAATCTACTACCCTCCCTTTCTAAGCTCAAGTGGTGTCTTCCATTTTATTGTATTTTGTGAGGGTTTTATTGAGTTCATTTTCAATGACATCAATAATTTTTCCTTTTGAATCATGGACATAAATCCTATAGGATTGGAAATTTAATCCACCACATCATCCAAAGTGATCCCGAGTTCTGCTTGTTCATGTTGATTAACGAAAATTTGGATTATTCTATGTTAATATAATGTTAAGAACAACAATAAATAAATGTAAAGTAAATAAATAAAGTAACCCAAGCCACTAAGTAAGTAGAAATGTAAAATTCTAATGAGAAAAGAGGGATATGAGGAGCTTAGATGATTCAAAAACTATTTGGGATTATACTTAGAGAAAACCAGATTAAAAAAATGCGGGAATGACTACATAGAAGCTCCAAAAAACAAATACATGTAGTAGTAGGGTAGATTGGGGCACCTGGGGCACTCTGTTATGAGATCTAGGTGCCCTAGTCTATGATAAAACTCGACAACCTTCCTTTGAGGTGATTATTACTTTATTCACTCAAAAACCATATGAAAATTAGTATGAGATAGGGATTAAATAATTCCTAAAGTGCATGATTTTGTGTCTAAATTTTCTCCAAATTTATGTTGGTGAGCGGAATGCTCGGTAACATAAAGTAGATAGATATGTTTACTTGGTGTCCATGTAGAGTGATGTAGAAAGTGTGTCGATAGAGTAGAAAAATCGTGGAGTGACAAAAATATGGAGTGTGAAAACTAAAGATGCAAAAGCATAAAAAGTGGTAAGAGTGAACCTAGGGCAGATATGTGTGTGTAGTCATCGATGTATGTGAGGTACTTACATGTTACTATGAAGTACAAAATGTCGAATGATGATGTTGTTGTTGTTTGATGATCGTCTTTGTTGTAGTTGTTTTGAAAACTTATTTCTCATACGAAAAGATCTAAAAAGGAGAAGATGATCAAGTAGTCAAATATGCATGTATATGTGTGTAAAAATCACATGTATATAGTATGAAGAAAAAACAGTAAATGGAAGTATGAAAACAATTAAAGGGAATATGTGCACTGATCATTTATGAAAGAAAGCGGTGTAGAGAGGATATCCTAGAACCAAATTTTTTTGTTGTGATCTCATGCCACTATGGCCAAAGAAGTGTAGAGAGAAAGCTACATTATTATCCAACTCATAATCGTTTCCCCGAGAAAAGTGAGAAGATATCTTTGTACTACCTAGTTTTTGGGTGATCGACACCATTGATCGAAGTAGTGTATGGAGGAAATCCACTATATCCTTTATTCTCAGTAACTTCTCCATATAATTATAAGTAAAACTTGCCTTGTAAAATCCACTATGTACAAGTTTCATAGACTGGTTTGAACCCACTCGATGTATAACCCACAATGTCAAGGACAAAAAGTTGAATTAAAGTATACTAGTAGAGAGCACTGTGTAATGTGTAAAACCCTAAGTGATGGCCCCCTCCTTGGGTGTGCATGCGATGTCACGTATAGGAGGATGCATCCCAAAAAGAGGACCGACCATGTAAACTATGCCTTGCAGGGGAAAGGAAATGTGCTTGGTAGAAACCAAGGCACACACAAACAAATGGATAGAAACAAGAGTTAATACGAACAAGCATGCATGTATAAAGGACAAGTTTATGCTACATAAACAATATATAATATGAAATGCAAGTAAAAAGGTAAGAATACAACCATAGACCGCTAATGTGGGTTGTAAACATGGGACATCACTCGAGATGTCACAAGAATACCCATTATCTGGAGTCTTTCAACCTTCAATATATAAGACTGCATAATGAAGCTAGCGGTACCAATGAATTAAAACACCAAGTTTTTAGATTCATCTATCGAGAATGCCAACTTCCTCTCCAAATCTATACAAGATCAACTACTCTTGTAAATTGCATGAAAGAGAGAATAATGGAAAAAAATGGAAAATACAACAATTTTATCCTTTATTTCATGTGAAGTGATGAATAAAAAGCTTCAATCCATATACCAAAATTGACAATGCTACAAAGTAGAATTTCTTCCAAAAATTTAGATCCCTTGGGATGGGGAATCCAACCCAATTTATTAAATTTGAATTGACCTTTCCCATCCTCACAAGACTCTTTGTTTCCATATTATACTTGTGACCTTTTATTTTCCATTAATTACGTATTTCTCTTATAATTTAGAGAGAATACTTTTACAAATTTAAAATAGGCCACTTAAGTGAATAGGAAAAATACATTAATGAAGCATAACGAGGAATTAGCATTGACAGAGAAATAAGAGAGGGAAAGAGAGGAAGAGTGAAATGATGGAGGGAAAACACTCCTCATGAAAAGCTACTTGAATTCCCATATGTAGTTATGGAATTTGAGTGAAGATTTGTGACACTTTGGTAATCCTCCATACCATTGAATATTTCTTGCTTGAATAAATTTTTAATTAGTTTCCCCATTGAGTGAAAATCACAAACCTTATGATGCATGACTAAGTGTTCGAAACATTGTTTGAGACTTTCCCAAAGAGTATTCATGGTGACGTGTAGACCATGCTCGTGATGATTTTGGTGATACTTTGTTATGTTTTACTTTCCTCCGGAATGATACATATACTTGCATAGGTGATGAGAACATCATCGAGACCATGATGTATATCTTGTTCTGAAATAGAAAATGAGCATTATGAAACCAATACTTTGTAATTTATTACACCTCTCTGAACTCCAACTACAATTTATGACATGGAATTCATGTTTCCTTGACACTTACTATATTTGGAAAGGAAAAATTATTATTTTTAGTTATTATTAGAGTTTTCCCCTCTAGAACTCAAATGGTGATATCGACGTGAATGAGTTTTCCCCTCTATGTCCCATTGTGCCAAACTTGACCTTTGAGAACAACTCTTATTTTTAGTAAGTACCCATAGGGAAACTTACTATTTTTAGTAAGTGTACAAGTTTCCTTTTACAAACCTCAACCGGATATGGTATCTTGAATTTGTTCTTTTTACTGTGTTCCTCTCACCTTCCTGGACCGAGTGACCATTTATAGTAGGGGCTTGTGGAACCAATTACTATTTTTAGTAAGTGTTAACGTGGGTTGAGATGACATTTCCAACGAATTTTCTGTGATACTCCCTTTGTGTTCACCGCATTCTTCGTAGCCTCTTCGAGATGGTGGCTTATGAAAATTAAAATTCCCCTATGTAGGAAGGCCTACTATTTTTAGTAAGTGCACCGTGGGTTTCAGATTGCAACAAAACAAGTCTTGAAATTTTGGTTTTTATTATGGGGTTTCACGCTCCGTATTTTGAGTAATTCCTTCATCTAAAAAAGTGGGAAAGTAATATTTTCATGGAAGGGTCAGAATCTTGAACAAAAAACAACCTTCCACATCCCTAAAAAATAGGGACTTCATGGCATAAAAACTAGTCTACAAAAAACTATATTTTTCAACGATCATTTCCTCACATTTTCATGTGATTTCACCCACTAGAACCATGAGAAGTGAAGAGGTATCTCACTACATTTTTAACTGATGTTCTTCATGTGACATGAAAGAAAACTGATGAAAATTCAGTACTCGATGTTCCTAAAAAAGGGGTAGTTCATGGTGTGAAAACTAGTTCACACGAAAACTATATTTTTCAACGATCATTCCCTCCAATTTTCATATGATTTTGCCCATTGGAACCTTGAGGAATGGAGAGGTATCTCACTATTTTTTTCATTTCTAGGTCATGCTATCCATTAATGGAGCTTAGA
The DNA here is from genome assembly GCA_018340775.1 of Taxus wallichiana var. yunnanensis. Classification (NCBI taxonomy): domain Eukaryota; kingdom Viridiplantae; phylum Streptophyta; class Pinopsida; order Cupressales; family Taxaceae; genus Taxus; species Taxus wallichiana. The sequence continues at coordinate 87,439,551 of CM031237.1, read as the reverse complement.
AATTGTAGGCATCCATTTCAGCCTCAGATCATGACAAAACTTATATTTTCAATGTGGGTTTTTCTTCCTCGTTCCACTGGTGATTTTTCTCTTCAAACCGATTGCGGTTTGGTGGGAAATTTGATTTTTATCTTCGTTGTGCCAAGAAGAAGAGTTATTTTCTGTGAATTTTTATTTTTTCAAATGAGGTATTTGTGGAAAATTTTTATGACCTTCAAAAATAATGAACGTAACAATAAATGGTTCTTCGATTCATGCCCTGGTTTGTAAGATATACCAATTTCTTTGTCTCACGGCAATGGGATTTTGGACAAAGATCTTTTTTTATCTTTTTTCTTCGACCTCAAGAGTTGTTATTTGGAGGATTTTATTGCCATGACAGCTGGTTCGAGATTGCAACAATGGTTGATTGGGAGTTCTCTGTAACTTTCTTCCAGCAGTGAGTTTCATGGGAAACAATGGAGAAGTAACAAGGAGTTAGAAAATTTTCAAATTTTAAAGTTGGGGTTGGGTGCATTTTTGTGTCACTAATTTCCCTTTAGATAAAGGGATGAAAGGGATATCAATTTTCACATCGTGCCTCCTCGCGACACTTGTCAAACATTTAACGGTTGAGCATTTAGGATAAAAATCTTACGAAAAGCACCCGGGGCTGAAAATCGATCATATGAAGGACCAAGAGGTATAAATTGGGATGGGCACATTTTTATATCCTTCATGTCCCTTTACAAAAATGGACATAAGGGTCATTAATTTTCACATCGCACTAGAAGCCGCCACTTGTCACAATCTAGACGATTGAGGGGATGAGACCGGAAAGCACTTGGGGGCTGAATATTGCATTGCAAGAAGGTTCCATGGGTGACCAGAGGGAAAAATAGGGTTGGGAAAATTTTTATGTCCCTCATGTCCCTTTTATTAAGGGACAAAAGGGACATCAAAATGTGTCGAGCTCCCAGTGATGACACACGTCCTCTTCCAAAATTGACTATCTCTCGAACTCGTACTTTGAGGGAAACTTGAATCGACAATAAATTCAGCTCCCAATGCAATTTTTTGGTAAAATATTATTTGAAAATGACTGAAAATGGCCTTCTGAATCCACTAGTGAGGGTATCATCTCTTCATTCCTCCATTTAAGCCTTACAAAGTTGATTTTCAGATCTGGACCCTTATCATGCATAAGAAAACTTCCTGCAGACCTATTCCCCCAAGGTGTTGTGAAAAATATGATTTCACTATCTTGTAGAGATTTCAATTCCCTTTCTAAAGATATTATTTTTATCCTAAATCCACCAAGAGCTCTTAGAATCACTTCCCGAAGTTAATTAGCTCTTTTTTTAGCACTTTACGCTTCTGTGCCCGAGAACCCTATTTCGATGGATCTACCCCAACTCCTTTGAATCTTTCATGAGTCTTTCAAAATAAATTCCTTTATGTTTTTAGACCCTTTATTTCCATCCATTTTTATTTTTTTCTTTGTTTCACTCTAGGGGTTGCACTACAGTCATGAGAAGGCTAGTGGTAGGCCTTCCCACAACTACCCAATACTTGCATTCTTTAATGACTCCTAAAATCACCTAGGAGATTGACCTGAATTTCATAACTCAATTAAGGGAATGAGTTAACATCTACTTGGAGGTAATTTTACTGTTTAGGTAGATCTCGGCTTGCCTCGAAAGGGTAAAAACTTGAAAATTTCAACACGGGGGTATCGTTGTCATGCTTGAAAATTTTAAATTTTCCTCGTTGCACATTTGCATGAGAATGTAATTGTTGCACATGAAGCACCCATTATCATGTTAGAAAGATAACTCATATGTCAAAAATTGTGTATAAGCAAGTAATGTAGAGTGCTAAGTATAAAATGAAACAATATCACCTATGAGAGATGAATGTGGATGCCCCAGTAACCATTGTAGGAGTCTTGGGAGGCGAGCATCCATGTTGCATGTGAGAGACTCGTATCTCGTGATCACAACTACAAAAATTTGTGAACACGCATGCGTATGTTGAATATAATGACATATAAGAGATCTATCTACCATCCGTAATAAGTGAACATGAACAACTAAATGTAAGTAAAAGTAAAAACAACCAAGATATGCAATATTATTTAGATGGATGCAATTAAATGTAATATCGATGGTAGGATCTGCATGTCCCCAAAGTGAATGGAACTGTATGTAGTGATTTAATTTAGTATGCATCATCAATAGTTAAGAATGAACCAAAAATGATAGTGTGTCATCGGGAAATGGTTGAATTGTGTGTTTGGTGTAGCGCACTATGATGATTTTGTATATGTATTGGTGATGATATGCAACCTAGAAATTATGTGTGCATGACCCTATAGCCAAAGTGTATACGACAACAAGATGATCAAAAGATTGATGATTTATCCTAAAGTGTATATCACTACAATGTGAATAGAGGAAGTTGTGATGTATCGTAAAGAGTGCACCACTATAAGATGAAGGAATAAAGGGTGATTTATCGTATAGCGTATGTCACTAACCTAGTAATGTCACATGGTAGAATGTTGAATGATGACCGTGTGCATATGATAAGGTCTATTTAATTTGTAACCCCTTGGTAGTTGAGTATGGACTGAGGAACTAGAGTGCGTCATAGGGTAGTGATTACGCAACACATACAAAAAGATATATGTATTATATGTGGTGATGAGAGACAATCATGTGATGTGTAAAATGTGCAATGTGCATTATATATAATGTAATGCAAAATGTGTAGATAGCCTAATAATGTGATGGTACTAACTATGTAGTATATATGATGATGCTATATTCATAGATAATAGAGTGTGACACATGTGTGATGAATATTTTTATGGTGTGTAAAAAAATGAATGATGTAAACTAAATTTCAAATGTCGAATGTAAGATATAAGACATGTGAGGGGAGATGTGTAAAGAGACGCAATGTGTAGTATCTATTGTGTAGTGTGTGGGGTTCATGTGTAGTATGTAGTCCTCAATAATCAAGTGTGAACCGAAGCACAAGAGTGTGTCATCGGGTAATGAATGTCATGTTTAAGCATAGTATTTCTTAAGATGCATTACATTGAGTGGATTTTTGAGTGGTTTTCCTAAAAGGGTGGTGAGGTGATAAACTCCACCACTGATTTTATCAATGATAATGTATGGACTAAGCCAATTAGGCTTGAATTTTCCTACTATGGGTGATGTTATCCAAAATTCACCCCTCAAGGTAATTTTGATAACATGCATCAAATTATTCAGTCCCAAGCAAGTAGATTGATTCGAGGAAAAAAATCATGTTTTTTGGGGTCCCCTCAGCTTTTTCTAACTCTCCCATCCAAGAAGAAATCCCAATGAGTTAGAAAAAATGGAAAAAATGCAAAAATAAGGTTGTAGGACTGTTTTAAAGCATTTCGGGTCTGAAGGGTTCGGGTCGTACCAGTTTGGGTCGTACTGAGGTTCGTCGTACCAAGCTTGGGGCCGAAAAACAAAGAAAATCAGCTAAGTCGGACATTTTTGTCCCAGGCGGTCCGCGGAACAGTTGGGACGTCGGGACGTGAAAAGCCAAAACGGCCGAGAGTAGGGAAAATCGTCAAGTTTTTGTTTCGCGCGGTTTTGGGACAGCCGGGACAAAAGTACGTGCGGGGACGTGAATCGGCCGATTTTCCGATAGACAGTCCATTTCGGGCGGTTCGGAGATATTTGTCCTAGGCAGTCCGCGGGACAGTTGGGACAAAAGTACGCGAGGGACGCGAAAAGCCGAAAAAGCCACAAACAGGAACAAGGAAGCCCGAATCGGCCAAAGCAGGAGATTTTCATCTCGGGACATTTGGGACAAAGGTACGCACGGGATGTGAAAAGCCGAAACAGCCAAAGGCAAAGAAGAAAAGTCAACGTTTGACCCGTGAAACTTCAAACGGCCATAACTTTTGACTCCGAGCTCCGATTTTCACAAAATTGGACTTTCTGGAACAAGCACGACGTCCTCTACGCCATTTCTTATTTTTTAATTAGGGTAGATATATTTAATTAAAATAAATATATTCAGATTCAATCAGTTAATGCTCATTCCCGTCAAATGACAGAAAACGCCTGCCAGACCCAAAATAGCTGCCCGCACTCAGAAGGCCATAACTTTTGCATTTCTCAACAAAATCACACAAAATTGGTACCATTGGAATCGTGGATCCGAGCCTGACACAAAAAAATCAATAAATTCTGGATTTGATGAGAAATTGGTTGATATTTTTAGAAAACGTGGCTGGGTTCATAACAGTGTTTTATTTGGTGGTTGGGAGTGCAATTAAGAGGCATGGTCATCATTCTTTCTCTGCTGCAGCACCTGGGACAGTATGGGGAGCCTTTTTCAAGTAATATATAATCATTTTACTCCATTTAATGCCTCTTACAAGTGGTTGAAGGACAGATTTCGGGATTTTCATTTTCCCCCTCTCTCTCTTCTCATCTTTTCTATAAATTGGAGTGTTGGGCTCATTGTAAAAGGGAGGTAGTTTTTGTAGCAAAGCTCGCCAAAATTTATTTGTGAAGCCAATGTGTTGCAGGCCCTTGTTGTGGACTCCTTGCATGGTGATCCAGGCCCTTACCTTGTAACCGATTGAACTGTGCATATCAGGAAGCAATAAAATATAAGTTTGTGGATGTATCTTCCCCTGCTATGTTTTCTTGCATTCTTCTTGCCCCTTCAACCTCTTCTTTACAAGAATATTGTGTCTATTATTATGTTCATGCAGGGATCCATTATCATTGTGTATGTTTGAAATATTGTTGTGAATGCGTTTTGCTAGATTATGGAGAACTGTCATCACCTCTTCTAGTGTGCACTTTGCTTCTGTATTTCACACATTTGAAGACTACTCTCACACCCTCCTTTTCTGGTGTATCACCGCTTTAGTGTAGGATTTCATTTCATGCATTCTCTCTCCCTGGTCCCTTGGAAATTTAGATTAGAATAGTTAGTTTCCCCTGCATTAGAGTAGATTGTGGCAGGTAGCTTAGGAGCAAGAACCAGCTTTCTCTGGAGGTCTATCTCAAGTAGCAAGTCCCACAACTTGGAGATAGTACCCATGTTATCCAATCACACCGTAAGTTCAAGTATATGCACTTATGGAAACATAAGGGTGCTGTGATTTGGTGATAATAGGTGCTTCAACATTTGTATTATTCTAATTCTCTTTTAATAATAGGTCACCGATATTAAATTCTCAAGAATATGTTTTACGATTATATGCGTGTGCAATGTGGGATTGATATGCATGAATATGTTCAAGTTCTTGGGCACAACGTGAGTCCAACAATTCTAATTCAAGTAATGAGTTTTGTGATATTCATTTTCTTTATGTATGCCTTTGAGATAAATTCACAAAGAAGGGATCTCGAGCTCAAGAGGAATAACAACCTCAACACCATAAACTAAGCCAAACAAGGTGACTTGAATAGGTGTATGATGTTGAGATTATGGAGATTAATTTCTTCACAAAGGAGATTATTTACAACTTGTCGGTTTAAACATTAGCTGACATAGATCGGATTACCAACATCGGTAACCTAATAGACTAACCGACATCGGTTAGGGTAACCAAAATTGGTTACATGTGCGTGATTGTTTATATTTAAGTCACAGAATTAGATCTAATATTTTTATAAAGTTGATCTAATGGTTGTAAATGAATGGATAAAGTTCCCTAAGTTTGTATAGGCTTATATAAGCTAGGAAACTAGGGTTATAGGTTAAGGAAGTGATTATTGTAAGAAGGAATCCTTTGTGAGAGCTTAGAGAATCTTATGAGAGGAAAGTATTGTGCATCGTTGAAGATGTGGAAGATTTTAGATCCTCAATTATACAACCTTTTGTTTAATATATTGGATATTTCTTTGTGTACGTAGCCCACACTTGGTGAACCATGTTATATCTTGTATATTTCCTTGTGTTGGTTATTTCCATGTTTATTGCTTATATGCTTTAATTATATATATATATACACACACACACACACACAACCGGATGTGTCTAACCCTAACAACTAGTATCAAATATTTTTATTTGAGGCTTGTGTGTGTTGAAATGTTTAATCACGAGAGGGATTTCTAATTGAGTGGAGCACAACAATGACAAAAGATACTAAATATAAATTAGATAAATTTGAATGCCGTAATTATCAACTATGGGAGATGCAAGTGGAGGATTATCTCGTATCCAAAATATCTATATTTACTTGTTGGATGAGAAGGAAATATGTACAAATATGATTGATGAAGAATGGGATATTCTTGACATAAATTCTCTACAATCTATAAGATTGAGCACAGCAGATCCTGTGGCTTCGAATATAACAGAAGAAGAAACCACTATATAATTAATTAAAGGTTTAGCTAGTTTTGATGAAAAACCAAGTGCATCAAATAAATTTTAATTGATGATGAAATTTTTTAATTCTAAACCTGGAAGGTGGATCTATGTCTAATCATTTGAATGATTTTCATTCTATTGTAAATCAATGAAAATCAGTTAATATCCCTTTTGATGATGATGTGAAAGAATTGTTATTATTGTTTTCTTTTCTAGATAGTTGTGATAATTTGGTATTGGATGTTAGTAATTCATTATGCTCGATACTAATATTTTGAAGTTTGATGTTTTTTTGGTATAATTCTAAATGAAGAAATATGTAGGAAAATTTCAGGAGAATCATCATCTGGGAATGCTTTGAATGTAGAAAGAAGAGGAAGGAAAAATGAGAGATCCAAGAGCAAGAGTAATGGGAAATCAAATTCTAAGAGTGGCAGATCTAAATCTAGAGGTAGAGGAATAACTTGCTAGAATTGTGGAAAGAAAGGACATGTAAAGAAGGATTGTTGGTTCAAGGAAAACAAAGAGAATGTGCCAAAAAAGGTAAAGAGGAAAATGTAGCATCATAGGTAATTCAAGATTCCATTATTCTCTCCTTAGATAATAAAAGCTGAATCATGGGCTATAGATTCGGAGCTTATTTCCATGCTACCCCTAATAAGGGGTATTTCATAAATTATGTCCTGGGTAATTTTGGGCATGTTTATTTAGGAGATGATGAACCATGCAATATTACTGGTAAAGGTGAAGTTCATATTAAATTGTAAAATGGAAATACATAGATATTGAAAGTTGTGAGACATGTTCAAAGCCTCAAGATAAATCTTATTTTTGCATGACAATTAGGTGAAGATGGATGCATTGTTACATTCATAGCCAATTCTTAGAAATTTTCCAAGGGAGCTCTTGTTGTAGAAAGAGGCAAGAAGGTAGGAACATTATATTTGTCTACCTATATTACGATTCCTTTTTGTGCTATCTAGTTAAGCTTCATATGCAATCAAGTGTCATAATATACTAGGCCATATGCATAAGAAGGTAATGCATGATCCATAGGGATCCAGAAAAACACACCACTTCATCGGTTCTATCAAAGACAAAGAAGAAGAAACAAGAAAAATGATTAAAATGAGGTAAACAGAGGTTCTAGAAGAAACCTCTGCTTTGTGTAGAGCGGCAGTTTAACCACCTCCCGAAAGGGTGGAAGTCCTAAAACCACCGCCGAGCCAAGGTGGCTATCCTAAGACTATCGGTCTACTCAGGGTGGTGGTCCTAACACTTTCGAATAGAAAAGAAGAATGGAACAAGAATGAACGTGAATTTGAAGCACCTAGCCATTTCTCTTCCCCTTCCATTCCCTTTCACATCCTCTAGTGCACGGGAGAGAATGGGAAGGAATATAAATGTATGAAGGGAGTAAGGGAATGGACATTTGAAGATCCAAAGAGATCGAGAAGTAGAGTTTAATGAGAGCATTGAGCAAGATCTTCAGTGTCTTTGGAGTAGAATTGTAGGAGCAAGGTGTATAAATAGAGCAAACAAGTAATTGGAGAGAGTGTTTACATTGTTTCTTATTTTCATACTTATTGTAATCTATAATTGTCTATATTAGACCAATAAAAGTGGGAAGAAAGAGCAGTTTCCCTTCCCGAATGGTTTTCTTCCATTGTAGGTTTCTAGGATAAAATTGTTGGTGTTTTGAATTCTTTCTTGCATGCGATTTACTTTCTATAGCACTATATAATCAGTCACAAAGCTCTAATTTTTCAAGGAAATGTGTCATTTTCTAAAGTTGAAATTAGAACAAAATATTTGTGTGATTCATAGAGTTCCAAAGTAAAAATTTTACGGATCATTTTGGTATTAGAGCTGATTATATATCCAGGACTGTGGTATTTGAATCTTTCTTGTGATTTTGTATGACAATGAAAAGGTCCAAAGGTGAATAATTTTTACCTTGTGAGCCAAATATTTCTATGAAGAGGTGGAAACAGAAATTTTGAGCTCAAATGGAGGAAGAGAACTTGGTCCTCAGTAGAGTCGAGATGCTAGAGACCATGATAGATAGATCGCATAGGAAACAATTAAGATTTGCGAAAGATAGCTTTGGTTAAGCAAGATTCCATGGAATCGGTGGTTCAGAAACTTGCTAAAAACTTCGGTATCGAAAAGAGCCATGAAGAGGAAGAATGGGAAGAGATTGAAGAGACGCCAATGTTAAGCGAGAAGGTAAAATATGCACATGAACCTTTTAAAGTTGAAATGAATGTGGAAATAAAGAATTCTGAAGGAAAAGTAGATGCAAAATTACTTGATAAATAGCTAAAACACTTGAATTCTACTTTAGTGTTCATAATGTCACTAAGGCATAAAGGATCACCTTTTCACGTCTCAAAATGGAAGGTCATGACATGGCTTGGTGGGAAACCCATCTAGCCACTTGTGAGAAGAAGAAATGTCCTATTATAAGTACTTGTGTTGGTACCCAAATTTGTTCTCCTTTTCAATCTACGCAACATCAAAGATATGGCATGACGCTTGAAGATAGATAGATCATGATGCATGTCGTTTTGTAGCACCGGGATGCGATCTAACCGGCACTTTTATTTGTTGAGAGATGGATAGCACTAAAATAGGACTTGATCTTCTCCTAACTGTTTTAGGTTGTCCCATTTAATTAAGGTAAGAGGACCTATTTTGTAACCCTCAAATGGAGAAGGAGATGAAGATATGCCTCAATTTGTATAAATAGTATGAAAAGGCATTGGGAAAATATGATCAACACTCCAAATCTGACTTTCACAAGTTGTCACTTCCAGTTATGCGAGATACTTTCAATCCAAGGCAAGGGTTAATGAAGACATTTTGAAATCCCGATTTGTTACGCATATACTTTAGCAAATGGATTTTGATCTTTTGTGGGTATACATGTCAAAACAAGGGTAAAAAAGGGTAGGATTAGTTTTTTTGAATGATTTTTGGGTGGGAGTTCGAAAAAAAAACCAAGGTCCACCAATCTTTGAGGATTTCAGCAAAATATGGAGAAACTTAACAACACAAAGTATCAAAATAGCTAATCATCCCTTCAACCAGGATATGTGCATCAAATGGAGGCCCAGATCTGCCCTTTTCCACACAATATTTGATCATCTATCACAAAATCTTGAGTTATAATGAGCTAATGAAGCATTTAGCAATCACTATTAGATCGTGACCTAAGGTGCACCCAAAGGTTTACAAACAATCTCTAAATTCAAGGAAGGTAAAGTGATTTTAAATTTGTTTATCTCTTTATTAGATGAAAGCTCTTCTAGAATGTGAGATTGCAAATGCCACTAAACTATAAATAGAAAATGAGACCATGTATGATCAAGAGAGATTTTAAACACAAGACTGCAATAAGAAACAAGAAACACAAATTTGAAATGCATTCTGAAACATAAGTGTATGTAAATTTTGCCAAGAGACAACACAAAATAATCCAGAAATGATCAAATTTATTAGCAGGGGAATGTTTCAAGAACAATCTCAGAGCTTGTTGATGGCTTTACAACTGAAACCAACTCAACATGATACAAATCTAATGCCAAAAAGGAATTAGAAATGGTTCTCAGGTGGTTTCTTAGAGAATGGGCTTCTTCCCAGATTTTCCCGTGAAATTTTTAGTTTTCTAGGGATTTTTAAAACTCTTCCAACCCTTTGCATGAAAAATTCATGCAATATATAGCTTTCAATATCCTTCGAGCCTTCTTTCCCAAGAAAAGAATATGCCAAAGGATCAAATTTGTTACAAAAATTCTTCATGATTCACAAACAGGGACATTTAATAGAACACGTCCAAAAAGTTGCCACTTTGTCTCAAAAAGAGATTAATCATTGAGAAATTCACATCATAATCCATTGTGGAGGCACATTTTTCATCTTGAAGCATGCACCCCCTTCCTTTCATTATTTCATCCTTATCCCTCAAAAATTTGACTCTGCAACTTTTGGATATGATATTTCACGTTTTTGGACGGGTTAGGGCAAAAATTCATTTCAAAAACATCTCTGATCTTCAAATTGATCCTCAAAACTGATTGCATTGGTCCTTGTAGGCACAAATGACATGAATTTTCCAAAAATTTGGTGAAAATTGATGCAAAAATCGCATCTCCAAGCTTCCTAGAGCTCAAATGGCGGCCAAACTAAAAATGCACAGTTACCATTGATCTTCTTTTATCCTTTAATTTGAGCCCTCCACGTGTCATAATGTGATTGGAAATGGGCTTGGGATCACTTTTTGACATTTTAACACTTTTGGAAAAATGTAAAAATTTGACATTTTTCTCCACCCCTCCGCCCTTTGAAAATGAGTTTGACACATGTCCTAATGTGGGTCCTAGCGAGAATCGTGGCTCGATTATACACATTTCCACCTTTTTGGAAAAAGGAAATTTTTCCAAATTATCCTGCGGACCGCACCTCCAATACTGTCCCCGATATGTGGAGAAAAGTTGGCCCCATTAGAATCACAGACCGATTCTACACATTTCCACCTTTTTGGAAAAAGGAAAATGTTCCGAATTATCCCAGCGGGCCCACACCTCCGATTCTCGTCCTCGAAACATGGTGAAATATGACTGGATATGGATTCGTGGCTCAATTTTAAACAATTTGCATCTTTTTAGAAAAAGGAATTTTTTTCAATTTTCCACCACAGCTCTGCCCTCTGCCGCAAGACACGTGTCCTCACCTAATTGGCTACGGGGAAACACTCTTATTTTTATGTTAACAACATTTTACACAAAGGAAAATTTTCACCAATTCCTCCGCACTCCCGCACCTCCCCTTTCCCTACCACATATCACCTTTTGATTGGCCAGCAGACCCACAGCCCTTTTCACAACTTTTGTTCCCTTTTGCTAAAAAGCAATTTTTTTAAGTCTTCCACCAACCTCCATTCTCGCCTTTGATGTAAATGTGACACATGTCCACCTATGATTCACTAAGGGCCTACGTTCTCATTTCATACTTTAACTCCTTTTCGCCAAAGGAAATTTTCCATCGTGCCTCAAAGACTCTTCCCCTCCACCGTTTGACTTTTCTAACTCGCCACGTGTAACCCTATGATTCATTGTTGGCCTTAGGCATTTTATTTGCACTTTTACCTCTTTTTTTAAAATGCCTTAAGGCACAAAAAGACTCGCTTTTCCACCTTCACTCTGGGCTGCGACACGTGTACCTCCTCTGGGACCTGCGAGCTATGGGGGCAACTTGCACTTTTTCCAAAAACACAAAAACATTAAGTTTTTAGAAATGACCTGCCAATCCTTGTCCAATTAGAACAAGCCATGTAGGAGAAGATTTTTGAGCTAAAATTTGATGGGAAAAGGATGCCCATATGATCGTCAAAAATGTAGAAATTTCAGTGACGCCCATGAATGTCTTTGAAGATGAAATTGACAGCAAATGATGTCCGTCTAACCGTTAAAACATAGAAAATGCCAGGGATGCCCTAGAATTCAATTTTTTCACTAAGGATGACAAATTTCTCAAAATTGAACAAACTGAAACATGTTTTCAAAGAATTTTGATCATGGGATTGAATTTTCAAATGTATACAAGTGTGAATCGATCAATTTTAAACTCCCATGATCGAAACAAAGGAAAAACAACAGAGGCCCACGGATATGGAAAAATAGGGTACAAAAAGGGCATACATGCTGATTTCATTCAAATTGGGACAAAACAACAAGTTTATGAGTGTTTCAAAGCATCCAAGCAAGAGTGGAAATGTTGCAGACCACTAATTTGATTGAAAAATGTTCCAGAGCATGCAAACCAAAGGAAAATTTAGGGTAAAAGGGTGTAAGCTCAAAAACAGCACCAACATTGGCTTCTTCTCGGGGATGGGCACTCCGGTGAGTGCCACAAGAAAAAAAAGTAAACCAAGTGCCAAAACAACCATTGGGCAATGGAGTCAAAAATGCAGGGTAGAAAAACTAGACCCAATCGACAAAAAATGGCTGCCAAGAACAGGGCAAACCACAAACCGACAAAAACAACAAAAACATAGCCAAAAAACAAAGACTATACACTATACAAGTGGTGCATACCTCAAATTTGGGGATTAATCCAAGAAATGCTTCAGATTCCTGTCATTAATAGGCAGTTCAAGTAATTCCGCATCTAAGTCTTTGAGAAAAAGGTATTCTCACCAATTCTGATATCAATGGAGTAAGGTCCCATCCACAATGCATCAAATTTACCATGTTTTCCCTTATCTTCATTTATGCTATCCCATAACAAAACCAGGTCTCTAATATTGAAAGCCCTAGGATTGAACTTCTTATCAAACAAGCTCTTCAACTTCTCTCTAAATATGACATGCCTTTGGTGGGATGCTCTTCTTTCTTCATCCAGCTCAACAATCTGATTAATCCTTGCTTCATATGGATTGACCTCTTGATCTTCAAGTTGTTGAACAAAATGAAATGAAGATAATTGCAGATGTAAGGGCAGTAGAGCTTGATTTCCATACACCAACTCAAATGGGCTCTTACCAGTAGCTCTTTTGGCAGTGATTTTATCAGCCCAAATTGCAAATTTCAGTTGTTCACCCCATTTTCTCTTGTTCAATTCCAAGGTTCTCCTAATGATCTTCAACAAGTTCTTATTGTTGGACTCAGCTTGTCCATTTCCTTGAGGGTTATAATTTGAAGAATAATTCAGATTGGTTCCATACTCCTTACACATCGCCATCAAGGGATTAGCTCTGAAACACATGGCATTATTAGTAATAATCTTTACTGGCACACCAAATCTACATATGATATGATTCAACAAGAAGTCCATAACAACTTGGTGTGTTTCTTTTTTAGTGGGGATTGCTTCTACCCACTTGGTGAAGTAATATGTGGCTACAAGGATCCACTTATGTCCAGCACTAGAAGGGTCTAAAATATCACCAATGAAGTTCATTCCCCATTGTTTGAAAGGAGATTCAATTGATACAAGCTGTAAAGGAAGGGAGCTTGAAGCTTTCATTCTTCTAGAGAAATGCTAACAACTTTCACATTTTCTAACCAACAAGGTTGCATCTTTGAAAAGAGTAGGCCACCAATAACCAACTCTCAAAATTTTATGTGTTGTAACCCTTCCAATAAAGTGTCCTCCACAAACTCCCCCATGGAAATCAACAACTATTTTGGGATCTTCATCTTCAGTTACACATTTCAAGAGGACACCTTCAGGGTTCTTCCAAGCCAGCCCAAAGTTAGTGATGATGTATTTTTGAGAAGCCAACTTGAGGGATATTTTCTGATTTTTATTCAAATGATTAGGGTAGCATAGGTGTTTGAGATAAAATATTACATCCTTGTACCACTCAACTTACCAAATTCTCAAGAATATCTACCCTTTCTTCCTTTACTTCATTCACTTTCACAGTCTGCAAGTTGCTCTTAGCCATAAGCTTAGCTAGACCCAAACCTCTTACTAACTTTGTGGTTTGTATATCCATGTCATATTCCTATAGTTTGTTCACCCATCTACATCTTTTTCTTGAGATATCCATCTTTGATAAGATTTCTTTTACCATGGTGTGGGGAACATAAGCAAAAACTTTTGAACTTAAGATATAAGGCCTGAAAACTTTGTTGCTTTCACCAGGAAAAATGCTTGTTTTTCCATGATTGTGTACTTCAACTCAGCAGCTTGTAAAGCCTTGAAAAAGAAGGCAATAGGCCTCACAAACCCATCTTCATCCTTTTACAAAAAAATAGATGCAATGGTATTTTCAGAAGCATAGGAGAAGATTTGGTAAGGCTTCTTGTAATTCGGAGCTGCTAAGATAGGTGCATGTTTCAATGCTTCTTTGATTCCTTCAAAATCCTAAATATTAGCATCCTCCCATTTTATAACTTGGTCTTTCTTTAACATGCATGTAATAGGAAGAGTCAACTCAGCAAAATTAGACAAAAACCTTCTAATGAAATTGATTTGCCCAAAGAAGGATTGGATGCCCTTCTTTGTTCTTGGAATTGGAACCTTGCTTTGATTGCTTCTACCCTCTCAGGGTCAATCATGACACCATCCTTTGAAACAATATGACCAATCAACTTGGCCTTTTACACCCCAAAATGGCACTTCTTTGGATTCAAAGAGATTCCAAATTCTCTACATCTGATCAACATTCTTTCCAAGTGTTGTAAGTGATCTCTTCTGCTCCTTGAAAACATAGTCACATCATCCTGATAAACTGCAATGAAGTCATTTATGTAACCAACAAAAGCAACATCCATTGCTCTTTGGAAGGTAGCTCCAACATTCATGAGACCAAAAGGCATTCTTACATAGACATATGTTCCCCAAGGAGTGGTAAAGGTAGTTTTAAATCTTTCTGACTCCTTGAAAACAACTTGATTGTAGCCAGAGAAACCATCCAAGGTGGACAACAATTCAGATCTAGTCACTAACTGCAGCATGATTTCCATGTTTATAAAAGGATAATTGTCCTTCAATGAAGCTCTATTCATATTTCTGAAGTCTACACAAAGTCTGATATCTCCATTTTTCTTTCTGACTGGCACAAGGTTTACAACCCAAGATGAATACCTTGTGGGCTGAATGATCCCTCCCTCCTTCAGTTTCTTCAATTCATCTTGCATCTTCATGGAGAGGAGTGGATTAATTGTCCTCTACTTTTTTCTAAATGGTTTGGCATTTGTTTCAAGAGGAATCTCATGCTGAAACAAGTCTTCTCTGTATGCTTTCATCTCTGAATAAGACCAAGCAAGACAATCCTGATATTTCTTCAATAGTTGAACATAGGACTATTTTTCTTCTTTGTTTAGATTGCTGCCCAACCAAACTTTTCTTGGTTTATCATTAGTGCCCAAGTTATGCTCTTCCACATCCCTTGAGGCAGACATGTTTCTATTGATGATGTAATCAACATTGCTAAATTGATTCAAGAGCAACCAATAGTCACACATAGTATAATATCCTTTCCAAACAAAGTATCTCTTCCTTCAGTCACACACACCATTGGTTCCCAATCAATATTATGATCTACAAACTCACCTTGATTTTGTAAGAACCTTTGCACTTGAGCATCATCATTAAACACTTGCCAATGCTTGATGTTATCAGGGACAACTGGCCTAGTTAACACTTCAATATTGTACTCATAATAAGGTGAAACGGTGCAATTTCCAAATCTTGACCCCAACACTGCCAACTTTTTAGCAGCAGCATTGAAACTTCTGTCATGATGCACAATGTTGAAGGAATCAAACATCTCAATTAGATCCCAAACTACATGTTTGTACTGTTTCATCTGCTAATTTTTTATAGCATACAATTTTCTTATTTGTTTGACAACTAGCTCTAAATCTCATTTTTCAATGATGTCCTTAACACCATACTTCCATGCAATTCTTAGACCCAACAACAAGGCTTCATACTCAACAATGTTGTTAGTACATTCAAAATTAAGCTTGAAGGAAAAAACAAACTCTTCCAAGCTAGGAGAAATCAGAATTATACCAACACCATTTCCAAATTTGGAGCAAGCTCCATCAAATAGCAAGGTCCAAGGAGAACCTACCTATTCAAGGCACTTTGACTGATCCATCTTGTGTTCTTTTCCATCAGCAAACCCAACAAAGTTATCAGCATCTACATCAACAAACAACACCTCATAGGAAGCATTGTTGGGATCTTCAATAAGGTGTAACATATTCTTTTCTCCATAGAGCTTGACAAGGCTACCTTTAATGGGAATAGTGGAAAAAGACATGTCCATTTGAATAGTCCCACCAACACTTGTAGCCCACTTTCTTGACAAAAGCATACCCCATTTGGCAGGGAAATCAACAATCACAACATCAAGTTTCAAATTCTTACCCGGATAGGCTGTAAGTTATACCACCAAACCCTTCACACAACCAACTACCATCACTTCTCTTGAGTCTATGGCAATACACTTTCCATAGGCTGTTGTCACTTTGATATCCAACTCATTCATGACTTCTAGAGGCATGACATTACATGATGCACCGGAATCAAACATACAATTGTGAAGTATTCTATCCTTTATGATCAAAGTTGTAAAGAATAGATCAACATTAAATTGGTAATTAACCAAGGATGTCCCCAAGTATACCTCAGGTGTTTCTCCAATATCCTTTACTTCTGGTGGTGTTTCAAGTGCAGTAATGGTTTGAGGAGGATTTTCAATAAGGTTTACATTTATGCTTGGGGTACTCTTATCTTCTTTCAATCCCAAGTACTCAAATGATCTCTTCTTTTTCTTAGGAATCCTAAGAAACTCAATTATTGGAACACTCACTTTGATTTGGCTCAATACTGGCTATGTCATATGGAACACTATTTGGCAAGGCAACATAAGAAGGGAGACAAGCAAATTCATCGAGATGGCATGGGATTCTTGGAAGTTTGGGCATGAGGAGGACCGTAATTTTTTCTTGGGAAAACAGAGATTTTGGCACGTGTTTCTCTTCTATGAGCTTCTTTAGGAATATTTATAAGCAAGGGTGTTTTATTTTTGGATTGATGCCCAACTCCCTTAACAACCTTGCTCCTAGTGTTATACTCTTTCTCTTGAGCCACAACAACATTCATTAACAATTGATTATCTTCCTCCGAAGGGATACCACCATCATACTTCTAAATCATCAAAGCTCTTAAGTATTCAAAGTCATTGTTAGGAATCTCAAAATCTTTCACTACATCAAATTCAAAAGTATGAGAGGAAAGAATGATTTGTACTGTTTGATGCAATCCAAAAAGGTTACATTTGTCCTTGCACTTATTACCTCGCTTGATGTTTCTCCTTCTTGTGAGCTTCAAGAACAACCCACCATGTAGATATCATCATCAATACCATCATCATTATTAGCTACACCATATTGTTGGTCCACTTCACATGGAGGATGGGTCGAAAAACACTTATCACACCAATCAATATTAGTAACTTCCTCGATAATAGAAACCCTAGTAGTTAGGGAATAAGGTAACACTCTTCCTTCACATGCTTGAGGATGTCTATTTGCAGACCCCATGGTCCTTTCCCTCTATCATTAGATCTCTGATCACCCCTTGGATGATTAGAAAATCTGTCATGGTTTTGTGCTTTTTGTTGACCTTGAGAAGTCTTCCTTCCCATTCCCTTCTCTTAGGGGATAACTTGTATGATATTTCTTTGACAGTCCCCGCCAAAGTTTTCAAAACCTCCTCCAAATCAGCACCCTTACTAACTTGAGGTTTTTCAGGGTTTATCAACTTTACACCATCTCTCTTAAGAGGTTTCCCAATGGCCTTAATGTTATTTTCAATCTGCAGTGCCATGGTAAAGGCCTGCCTTAAATTGGTAGGGTTCTTGTCTCTTAGGTAATAGGCTACCTTCTTGTCAAATGCATCTGCATATTTGATCAAGCATGAATAAACCTTCTCAAAGTTTTGTTAAACCTTGTGTTGAAGTCATGAACTAATTCATTGGGGTTCTTCTTGATATTTTAAATTCGACAATAGAAACCTAGGATCAGTTTTGTCACCATATTGCAATTTGAATGCATTCTACATTTCAGTCCATGAATCAATAGAATTATCAGGCAGAGCCTTGTACCAATCCCTTGCATCCTCTTCTAGTGTATGAATGAAAAATTTGACATACACATCTTCAAACTCTATTTCAAAATCCTCCATCATGTTAACAAAAAGTTTGAGATGCTGATCACCTATTATGGCATTATTCCCTTGGAACTTTGGAAATCTACTTCTAACATCCCGAGGCACAACATTAGGATAACCAACCATCCCCCTAAAATTTATTGCTGCAAAGGTATTGACCACAAATAAATGCCTAGGTGGAGGTGAGCCATGTTTTCTGGTGGAGGTGATCTTGGGGGTGACACAAGTTGATGAGGAGTGTGAGGTCTTAGGGGCTCAAGAATGTGGTTCACAAGATTGGTATTCTCTAGGTGCTGATTTTATTGGAAAGTTTTACTAGAATTGAAACACACAGGTGCAGTTTGAAAAAGGAACTCACTAGGTACAACAGAAGGACCTTCACTAGTTGAAGTAAACAAGTTTATGAGAAGATTTCTTGAATCAAAATCACTAGAAGAAGAGTGATATATAAACTTTGAACCCAGACTTACACAGAAATAATTATGAGAGTAATTAATTTTACGCACACTAATATATTTCTTACGTATTCATTCGGGATGTTTTATTAGACAAGGAGATTACAATTTATAGAAGATTGATCTCCTTAATATAAGGAGTCAACTTCAATCTCAAACCACTTCCTAGAATATCTCGTGATCCACTAATCACTCAACATATCTCAAAAGACTCTTATCTACGTGAAGTTACAACTCACTTACATTATTTACTCACACAATATATAGTATATATTTTCACACACACAAATATATAAATATCTAATGTTCACAATAACAAGCTAATTCCTAACATTCACCCCCTTAGTGTGAACATGGGGCAAGTAGCACCTGAAGACATGAGTATGACAAAGTTCTGCAATTGCTATCTAGATCTTGTTGTCTGGAACTTGCTACACATGACCACAACTATGCGAAGGAACGCATCCTACATTTACTCCATGAAAAGAATGCACTTGGCATTCCACTGGTGGATCATCTTCATAAAGAAGGAAGGCAGTCAAGAGGATCTCTAGTCAAGCTTCCCTTCTGTAAACAAAGTCTCACAGTTCTGCATCTTCCACGCCACATCACAACACCTAAAGGAACTGCATTTGGAATTTCAATCTTACATGTGAACACATAATCATATGTGTTTTTATTTCTCAACCACACACTGAAAACAAACACTCAACACACAATTGAAAAACACGGCCACCAAATCATTTCTGCAGCCTTATCGATGGTGCCTAATGAGAGTGTGAGGTCGCTGATCAACCTCCTTCCTCCATTGCCTCCACCTTATTATTTTGCTACTTAGTTAGAAAATTTATCTTTGAGGCTCATATTACAATTCTCTTGGGTGTCGGTTTCAACCGATAATGCACCCTCTCACTATGGACGTCGCGTACAAGTGAAAGTGCATCCAGACAAAAGTGACACAATTTTATTTTATTTTATTTTTTAATATATATATATAATTTTTGAAATATTTTCCAAAAATAAAAAATTGGTCTAGCAGCAAAAATTATAGGATCAATGCGTAGGGATTAAAAAAATACACATATTAAAAAAACAATCCCTCAATCTGAGTAACGAACTGAAAGTTATGAATCTTACAAGTTTAAAATCTAAAATCTTTCCGGACCCTTTCCAAAAATGGCAATTTTTTTCTATCCTTGCGTTTTTTTTCACTGCGTCCAAAAAAGGAAAGAAACGGATTTACCTTTCATAATGCAGATCTCAGTCGTCTGATTAAACAAAACTTCACACGAAATTTGATCTTCGCTGCAGGTGCATACAGAGGTTGAAAACGTTGAATCCGAAGAGGTAGATGCCAATGTCAATGCGGAGAAATGACCAGCAGTCACTCACTTCTTAGATGCTCATTTGGGAGAGGAAAACATGGCAAAAAATAGATCGCAGAACACACACAGATCTCAGGAACACATAGATCATAGAACACACAGATCACAAAACACGCAGATCGCACAAACACACAAATCACGGACACACACTGAGTCACAGATTTCATTCAATAAACAGGATTACAATCACTGATTTAATAGAAATTACATTTCTCTATTCAGATTTATTCCCAACAATGAGACAAAATCATTCCAGATCTAAATGCCTCATAAACTCTCATGGCAGCCTACTCTGATACCAAATATAAACTTTGAACCAGACTTGCACAGGAAATAATTCTAAGAATAATTAATTTTACACACACTAATATATTTATTTTGTATTCATCTAGGATGTTTTATTAGACAAGGGAGATTACAATATATAGAAGATTGATCTCCTTAATATAAGGAGTCAAATTCAATCTCAAACTACTCCCTAGAATATCTCGTGATCCACTAATCACTCAACATATCTCAACAAACTCTTATCTACGTGAAGTTACAACTCACTTACATTATTTAATCACAATATATAATATATATTTGCACACACACAAATATAAAAATATCTAATGTTCACAATAACAAGCTAATTCCTGACATGATAATCCTTTATTGAAGGCTGATCTCTCTCACCAATGGATATATCTTTTCTGACGTCGACCTTCAACAACCTTCCAAACTTTTCTTTCCTCTAAAACTCTCTTTCCCAACTCTTGAAATAACTTTTTACTTGGGTCTCTCTTGAAGAGAGATCTTATGTGACAAACTTCACTTAATGTATGATAAAGTACTGGTATGTGTCAAAATTATAACAGCAAGGAGTCGCCACTAAGGACTTTCACCCTAGTTTGTGCAAATGCACTATGAATATTTATCAAATGACTACAAATATCAACACTATGCAAAGTTTTAACAGATATGATCTTCTTTACTCAAATTTTCAACTATGGTGCAAAGTTTGAGGCAAAAATTAGAGAGACTTGAAAATATCAAACTCAGAACTCTACTCTTCATTCCATCCTTATAAATCTAATTAGAAGATGATGCTCAGATTTGTAATTGCACATAAATCACATAGGAATTATTACCAGGGATCTAAAACACTGAAATACTGAATAATCTCCCCGGCCGAAGTGCCACTGGTGTTACCCAAATTTGTTCTCCTTTTCGGTCTGAGAAGCATCAAATATATGGCATGAAGCTTGAAGATAGATAGATAATGATGTATGTCATTTTGTAAGCGGGGATGTGATCTAACTAGCACTCATATTTGTGGAGAGATGGATAGCACTAAAATAGGACTTGATCTTCTCCTAACTGTTTTAGGTTGTGCCATTCAATTAAGGTAAGAGGACCTATTTTGTAACCCTCAAGTGGTGACGGAGATGAAGATATGCCTCAATTTGTACAAATATTTGGAAAAGGGTGTTGGGAAAATATGATCAATACTCCAAATCTAACTTTCACAAGTTTTCACTTCCAGATTATGGAGATACTTTCAATCCAAGGCAAGGGTTAATGAAGACATTTTGAAATCCTGATCTGTTCTGCATACTTTAGCAAATGGGTTTTGATATTCTGTGGGTATACATGTAAAAATAGGGGTAAAAAGGGTAGGATTAGTTGTTTTGAATGATTTTTGGGTGGGAGTTTAGACAAGACAAACCAAGGTCCACCAGACTCTTTGAGGATTTCAACAAAATATGGAGAAACTTAACAATAGAAAGTATCAAAATGGTTAATCATCCCTTCAACCAGGATATGTGCATCAAATGGAGGCCCATATCTACACTTTTCCACACAATATTTGATCATCTATCAAAAATATTGAGTTAGAATGAACCAATGAAGAATTTAGCAATCACTATTAGATCGTGACCTAAGGTGCACCCAAAGGTTTACAAACAATCTCTGAATTCAAGGAAGGTAAAGTGATTTTAAATTTGTTTATCTCTTTATCACATGAAAGCTCTTCTGAATGTGAGATTGCAAGTGCCACTAAACTATCAACAAAAAATGAGACCATGTATGACCAAGCGAGATTTTAAACACAAGACAACAACATGAAACAAGAAACACAAATTTGAAATGCATTCTGAAATGTAAGTGTATGCAAATTTTGCTAAGAGACAACACAAAATAATCCATAAATGATCAAATTTATCAGCAGGGGAATGTTTCAAGAACAATCTTAGTGATTTTTGATGGCTTTACAACTAAAACCAACTCAACATGATACAAATCTAATGCAAACAGGAATTAGAAATGGTTCTCAAGTGGTTTCTCAAAGAATGGGCTTCTTCCCATATTTTCTCGTGAAATTTTTAGTTTTTAGGGATTTTTAAAACTCTTCCAACCCTTTTCATGAAAAATTCATGCAATATATAGCTTTCAATCTCCTTTGACCCTTCTTTCCCATGAAAATAATATGCCAAAGGATCAAAGTTATTACAAAAATTCCTCATGATTCGCAGACAGGGACATTTAACGAAAAAGTCCAAAAATTTGGTAGTTGTCTCAAAAAGAGATGAATCATTGAAAAATTCACATAATTATCCATTGTGGAGGCACGCTTTTCATATTCAAAGCATGCATACCCCCTTCCTTTCATTATTTCATCCTTGTCCCTAAAAAAATTGACTCTGCAACTTTTGGATATGATCTTTCACTTTTTTGGATGGGTTAGGGAAAAAATTCATTTCAAAATTATCTCTCGATCTTAAAATTGATCCTCAAAACTGATTGCATTGGTCCTTGCAAGAGCACAAATGACATGAATTTGCAAAAATTGGTGAAAATTTATGTAAAAACACATCTCCAAGCTTCATAGAGCTTAAATGGCAAACCAAACCGAAAATGCACAAGATTACCATTGATCTTACTTTATCCTTTAATCTGAACCCTCCATTTGTCATAATGTGATTGGAAATGGGCTTGGGATCACATTTTGACATTTTAACACTTTTGGAAAAATGTAAAAATTTGACATTTTCTTCGGCCCTCCGTTCTTTGAAAATGAGCTTGACACGTGTACTAATGTGGTCTCAACAGAATCGCAACTTCGATTCTACACATTTCGACCTTTTTTGGAAAAGGAAAATTTTCCAAGTTATCTCCGAGACCCACACCTTCGATTTTGTCCCCAACACATGGCACAAAGCGGGCCCCATTAGAATCGCGGATCGATTCTACACATTTCAACCTTTTTTTGAAAAAGGGAAATTTTACAAATTATCCCTACGGACCCGCACCTATGATTCTATCCCTAACTTGTGGCAAAATATGACTTGATATAGAGATGTGACTCAATTTTAAACATTTTTCATCTTTTTAGACAAAGGAAAAATTTTCAATTTTCCTTCGCGCTCTGCCTCCCGCAAGATATGTGTCCTCACCGATTGGGTCATGGGGCAGCGCTTTTATTTATATTTTAACAACATTTTCCACAAAGGAAAATTTTCACCATTTCCTCTACACTCTCGTACCTCCACCTTTCCATGCCATGTGTCACCTTCTGATTGGCCTAGCGGACCCGTGCCCCTTTTCACAACTTTTGTTCCCGTTTTCCAAAAAGCAAAATTTTTCTAAGTCTTCCGCCAACTTCCATTCCCACCTTTGATGAAAATGTGACACGTGTCCACCTGTGATTCACTGAGGGCCTACATTCTCATTTCATACTTTAACTCCTTTTCACCAAAGAAAATTTTCCACCGTGCCTCCACATCTTTTCCCCTTCATTGTTTTGACTTTTCTAATTGCCACGTGTCACCCTCTGATTCATTACGGGCCTTAGGCATTTTCTTTGCACTTTAACTCTTTTTTCAAAATGCCTTAAGGCACAAAAAGACCTGCTCGTCTGCCTTCACTCTACCTATGACACGTGTACCTCCTCTGGGACCTGCGGAGCTATGGGGGCAACTTGCAATTTTTCCAAAAACACAAAAATGTTAAGTTTTTAGAAATGACCTACCGATCCTTGTCCAATTAGAACAAGCCATGTAGGAGAATATTTTGAGCTAAAATTTGATGGGCAAAGGATGCTCGTATGACTTGTTAAAAATGCGAAAGTTCCAGTGATGCCCATGAATGATGAAGATGAAATTGACAGGCAAATGACACCTGTTTGACCATCAAAACACAGAAAATGGCAGGGATGCCCTAAAATTCAATTTTTGCTAAGGATGACAAATTTCTCAAAATTGAACCAACTGAAACATGTTTTCAAAGAAATTTTAATCATGGGATTGGATTTTCAAAGGCATGCAAGTGTGAATTGATCAATCTTGAACTTCCATGATCGAGAAACGAAGGAAAAATGGTAGAGGCCCATGGATTTGGAAAAATAGGCCACAAAATAGGGTACACATGATGATTTCATTCAAATTAGGACAAAACAACAAGTTTATGAGCATTTCAAGTGTCCAAGAAAGAGGAGAAAAGTTACTGAGACCACTAATTTGAGAGAAAACATTCCATAGCATGCAACCCAAAGGAAAGTTTAGGGAAAAATGGTGCAAGCTCAAAAATGGCACCAAAAGCTTGGAAAGGTTTTAAAGAAATGATTAGAGATAACTTCTATCATATTGACCATAAGATTGACATGAAGATTAAGGGCGTTACTTTAGACATGGCAGCAATCAAAGTGTGCAAGACTACACTACGAAATTTCGGAGATAAGACATGTTGCTTGATATGGCCTTGGACGATCTGGACATTCTGACCAAGTATTTGGGAGGAATTCACACTCAACTTCAGAGGAAGGAAATCTCGACGAAGAGAAAAGATCTCAATGAAGCTTATGTATAAGCATACTCCATTGATGATGAGAAGAAGTAAGGAGAAATAGAGCTAAAGGGAGACCAGCAAATAGAACATCGGGACAAAGAACAAGGGAAAACAAGTAGTAGAGGTAAATGGAAAGTTAAACATGCCACTACTACTTTGCATAGTTGTAAAGATCTTAAGAATTTCTATAATAATTGTGATGTAAATGGACATACGATGCCACATGTTTGAAGTTGCATCCGAAATTGCACCCAAGCACCGAACCAAGGATTCCAATAAATCCATGGACACTATGAAGATAGAAAGAGAGGTGGAGAATGAGATTGATGATGATTCGGATGTAGATGAGAGGCCAGGTTGCATGGCCACTAACATGTATGGGTTAGTAGAATAAGAAGAGATGATTAAGCTATTTCAAATCATAATCCAAATCAAGAAGACTAAGGTAAAGGCTTTCGTAGATTCTAGTTCTTAGTCAAATTTTATTTCTGATGCGGTTGTAGAATAAATTGGTCCAGAGACTTACGTGCATCCACATCCATACCCTCTAGGATGGGTGAAGAAGGGTGTATAAATACAAGTTACAAGGAAGTGTAAGTTTTAGTTTGGGATAAATACCCAATACATAGATGTATTAGAGGTTGATATTATTCCACTTGATGCATTTGACGTTGTCTTCAGAAGTCCTTGTATGTTATGGATGCTGTGTTCACAAGGAGGGAGAACCGGTACATATGGGTCAAGGAAAAGTTAGTTTTAACATCCGGGAACACTAGACCAAATCAAATAAGGCTATGGTAAGTGCCAACCAAGCACTAAGACTTATTTAGGAAAATCATCGTTTTTTTTTCTTTCAGTGGAAGAAAAGAAAAATGGATGTGAGGGCACAAATATTTTTGACCAAAAGATGGAGGATTTAGATAGCACTTGTAAGTTTTTGCAAAAGAAGAAACCAGAGGAACTGATCATTCAAGGAGAAAAGCAAACTTCCACAATGCGAGAACCGTATCTAGTTATGTATTCACCGGACCTAACCATGGGGCAGCAAGAAGAAGAGGACATACAAGGAACAATGGTGACTATAGCAGCAACATACTTAAAGAGGATTAGGCCAATCCATCTCAAGAGACAAAGACATGAAAGCACTAAACCTCTACAATATGGGACCTTCGCCATACTTGAGTACATTGGAGAAGAAACCTTCTCGGTCATACTTCATGCGGATGTACGCGATAACAAGTTTACAAGAGCTCGCATCCACTAACGCCATTTATGCATGAAAAAGAAGGAAAGATACAAAAGTCACCTTCAAAAGAGAATTATAATCAAGGAAACTTGGAGGAGGATGTAGCACTATAGAAAAAAACCATAGATCCATAGGAGTCTTGGTAGGTTGGATGAGAGAAGACATGAAGGAAGACCTAGTGGTCCTTGAATGAGCATGAGAGGGAGTTGATTCCTCGAGCACTCCCCCAATAAGCTTTTGTGTGACCAAAATCCTCCTAAGTAGGGGAGGTATGATCCATAAGGATCCAGAAAAACACACCACTTCATCATTTCCATCAGCACCAAGAAGAAGAAACAAGAAAACTGAATAAAATGAGGTAAACAAAGGTTCTAGAAGGAAATGTTATCCCAATTGTGCCCCCCGGAAAAATTGGTCAAACATGACCCTGCACAGAAGAAAATTGAAAGGGTTGGCTCTGTCCTATGAGCTCACATTCGAATCCAACAATCAAGGACAAGTGGACTCGACAATGGAGGAACAGGGTCAATGAAGGGGGGACAACAACATCAAAGTAGCCAAAGGATCAACAAGAGAAAACTAGAGCAAGGGCTCAAAGTTGTCGGACTTAGCTACATACAAGTTAAACCGGGGATAAGAAATGGACTCGCGGAAGGTGCAATGTGCCGGCTTGGTGCAACTCTAAAAGGTGCATGAAAACAGAGTCTCCAAATGAGTGCAAACCCTCCACTTGTCTAAAGTCTCAAAAGGTTGCAACGGTTGTAGCAAAAGTATAAGTGTTAGTGGAAGGCACCACATGTTTCAATGATGCACCTTCAAGGGTCGAAGACAAGGGAGGAGACTCAAACAAGTGCTAAGCCTCCATGTGTCCCAGGTCTAAAAAGGGACAAAGTAGACAATTGAAAACTAAAAATGGGGCGGAGGCAACGAAAGGTGCCACGTACCTCAATGACACAAAATCAACGAGAGGTAGGCCAAAGGCTAGTTCAAAACAAGCACAAGTTCAACACGTGGCCAGGAGTCCAAAAAGGTACAAATCTGGTCGTAGAATCAATTAAGTATAAAGAACCAGTGGAAGGTGCCATGTGTCTCATCGGTGCGACTTCAAAAGGTACAACCCAAAGAAGGACCCTAAAATAGTGCCAACCCGCCACCTAGCCAACACTTTGAAAATTTGAACTAGCCCTGAATTGGCTAAGTATAAGAAAGTCAGCAGAATATTCCACGTTTCGACTCAGCGCAATTTCAAAGGTAGAATCTAGAGGGATAGTCCCAAACAAGCACTAAGCCTCCATGTGTCTTGGGCTAGACATATGACCACACTTGAATAAAAGGGGCTTAGCCAAAATACAAAGAAATAGAGAAAATCATGGAAGGAGCCATGTGTATCTTTGGTGTAAGATCAAAATAAAAATCCAAAAGTGGTCCCCAAATGAGTGTAGGATTACCATGTGGCCATGTTTCAAGTCGAAGCGGGAAGGCGGGTCGCTTGAGGCCGTTCGAATTTTTTGGCTTTTGTTTCGAAAAGGCGTAAAGTTTAAAAGTAACCCACACCTTCGGCTGTCACCAAGAGAAGCCATGTGTCGGGCATAAATTATATACGGGAAGGCAGGCCTTGGAGTGATTTTTTTCTAGGAGCAAGTCAAGGCATGGGGTAAAATTTTCATGCAAATGGAAAATGTGAACCGGCGGGTCCGAAGATGGTTTTTTTGAAAAAGTGAATTGTGGGCTTGCGGGGCTGAGGGGATTTTTTTGTTATTTTTGTGCCAAAATGTGCAAAGCGAATTTTGGGCCTGCATGACTGTTCGGCTAAACTAGTTTTCACCATTTCGTACAAACCTAAATCAAACATTCAAATGCACATATATTTCGATCCAGCCCCCAAAATTCAAAAAAATTGACACCATTGGAAAGGTCTCGACCTCAATACACACCATGTAAAATTAAAAATTTAATTTTGATGAGGTTAGGTGGGTAAAAATGGGAAAATGTTTTTATGCCATTAATATGTGATCCGATTGCTCCAACAACCAGATTAGATTTGATTTGATCTGTCGCTCTTCCTTTTTCACCATGCCACCCGGAGGACATAGAGAGGTGAACTTGAGAAATTGTGGGTAGATTTGTAGGGGCATTAATATTCGGTAGTTGAACTTCCAGATAAGGTTTTCTACCTCTTTTATTCTCCTCTCCTCACGCATTTATAAAGGTAAGAGTTTGGCTCGTTATAAAAGGTTGGACATAATTTTTGTACTCTCCCTTCTTCCCTTGTCTACAAGCGAATTTGTGGAGTTTTCCAAACCTCCCATTCAAGTTGTAATACAAATTTTTTCCTCTTGGCTACTGTAATGTACTGTATCAACTCTGGAGAAATAATATATGTCTGTGAATGACTCTTAACCCTCTCATGTGTTCATTGTTTTCTTCTGATCTCTCATTATAGTTTGGTTATCTGATGCATGGTGGTTATATTTCATTTCTATGGTCTGTGTTAAATTGCAAAATGGGTTTTTAACATTCCTTTGGTGCATCACCTTATTAGCTTAGGTTTATTTTCTCACATATTCTCAACCTTGTCTCCTTGGCAAGACATAATAGGTTTTAGAGTAGA
The DNA here is from genome assembly GCA_018340775.1 of Taxus wallichiana var. yunnanensis. Taxonomy (NCBI): domain Eukaryota; kingdom Viridiplantae; phylum Streptophyta; class Pinopsida; order Cupressales; family Taxaceae; genus Taxus; species Taxus wallichiana. The sequence goes on along the minus strand of CM031237.1, from coordinate 87,410,958 downwards.
TCTTCTGCAATTTATTTGTGTGCACTTGAATAGAGGAATAGGAACTGGCCTTCATCTAGAGAGCTCTCTCAATTTCAAAGTTCCCACACTTTGAGAGATGCTCCATGTTTTGCAATCACACTGAGAGTCTCAACCCATGTAGTTGAAGACATTTAGGGGTGTTGTGATTCTACACTAATAGTTTTGGCACGCCCGGTGGGACAGGTCTGAAGCACCTTACCACTTCATCTTAGCAGGTTGGTGTGTTCCTGTTAGGATTCAGCCTTTTGAGGCACATACAAAGCACATCTGGCAACTCCATCTAGTCAATAACCCATCCTCTAAGTTGCAGACCTTCTCCCATCCATTTTCATCCATTATTCTTTCCATATCTTTCATTTTCTCCCATTCCATGAAGTTGTGCAATCATGAATTCATTCCCCTCATGGAATTCACACCTACAACAATACAGTCTGCCTCCAATGTATTTCCCAACTCCTCCAGATCAACATTATGATCAGATCCAGAACCATTATGCTTACCCATATGAGCAGGGTCAAAACTAGTTTGGCCATGGAGCTTATCAAGAACAAGGGGACACATACAATGGTAACAACTACATGGAGGATGCTAATTTGTAGGAGGATATTCAAAACTTGAGGCACGCATGGTACATTCAAGGGCTATAACATAGATGAAAGCATTCAGGATTGGTTATAGGGCACCTTGTCCATGGGTCGACCCTATGCCAAGACATTATAGCCCTCAAGAGAAGATTGACTTCATGGTTGAAATGTTGCCTCACCTTGCACAATGGATTAAGGATATTGAGGCATATGAGCAAAGTGTGAGACAACCTTATCAATGGGTAAGTTAGTCACCAACTCCTTGTCCTTCATTTTCTCTTTCTCAAACTCTATCATTTCAGCATGGTCAAGAGTCAAGCCCCCACTTGCTTCCCCAAGTGTTGATTTCACTTCTCCATCTCCTACTCTTCCATATCATATCAATTCTTCTGACCTTTTCCCTCTCAAGAATTCATTTCCTCCAAAAAAATAAGAAGTTCCACTTCCCTCACCACCACAAACAATAGCAAAATTGGTTGAATCCCAACCTACCACTCCTCTTGCTTTCCCAAGTCCATGTTGGGAAGATACTCAAGAATCCAATCAAGGAGAACAATAAAGAAAAGAGGAACCCAATAGAGAAGAAATGATAGAAAATATGAAGAGTTGGGCTGCCAGATTTTGGATTACAAAGATCCCTTGATGGTTAAGCCAACATAGGAGGTCAAGGTTGAAGAACTAGTGGTGGCTAAGGATGAGTTTGCAGTAGAAGAAGAAGAACAAAAACAAGAGGAAGAAGATCAGCAATCTGTATGCTCTGAATGCAGTGTCCATAATGGCACTTTGTCTAAAGAGGATGATGATCTAATCCAAGCTGCACAATCAGTCAAGAAGGAAGAAGAACAATCAGCTCTAAGTCCTATTGAAGAGGAGAAACTGGAAGAGATCAAATTAGAGTTGAAGCCACTTGATGAAGGAAGCATTATTGAAGATTTTTTTCTTTCATTTGAAGGGCCTGATTTGATTGATGAATCCATGAAGGAAGAAGAACAATCAGCTCCAAGTCCAATTGAAGAGGAGCATATGGAGGTGACCAAGATAGATTCAGAGGCACTGAATCATGAGCCAGTTGTACAAGAGATTACAGATCCCTCTCCCAATCAAACTCTCGAAAATTATAAATTTTGGAAGAGTTTGAACTCACTAGCTTCATGTTTGAAGATGAAGCTTCATATGGTGAAAATAATGAAGATTTTAAGATCACCATGCAAGAGGGAGAGACCTTGCTATAGTAGGACAATGAAGAGTTTGATTTCCTATCAAACTTAAAAGAATGTTTTGATAAGGAGGATCCAGTTGAAATTGCAACCTTTTCTCCCCCATCATTCATCCTTCAACCACAAGAACCTACTGCCATGGAAGAGAACGTGCAAGCACAACCTGTAGTTTGCAACATGCCTCTTGAATCAAGGATGGAAGATTTTTATCTTCTAAAAGCTACACCTACTACAGAGGAAGGGAAAGAGTATGAGGCTATCATCCCTCTCACATCATCCATCTAGGAAGATCTGTAAGAAGACTCCATTTTTGGAGTTAAATATCAGAGAAGTGGGAAAATTCAAAGGACCAAACCTTGCCCAATCAGATACTTGGCTTCATTAGAGCCAAGGAGAAGCCACAACCAGTCATGCTTACTCCTGAGCATGAGGATGAGCTTCAAATTACCAAGGATCAGCTGCAATGCCTCTTCAATCCAAATACAGAGCAACTAAAAGAGGTATTTGTCTTGTTTCCAGTTGATACCTTGATGATTTGGGTGGAGGATTGGCCTATTATCAATTTTTCACTCATACCAAAAGCCAGATTCAGTGCCAAATCATCATTGTGGCTGTAAATTGTAATAAGGGGTAGCTACTTTGCATTGCGATGTCAAGCTTTGTTTGAAATTGCTTGTCTCTTGTCATTAGTGTAGGGTAGCAATAGGTTTTATTCCTCTAAGTGCGTATGCACATTATCTTGTTATAGTTTAGGTTTGTTTTTAGATGAATAAGTTCTTTTGCATGCTCTGCATGTCTTATTTAAGGCAGGTATGATTTATTCTTTGTATACAAATTTTGATTCATATTGCTCTAGATGTACCATACGCCGAGCCCTTCGAGTGTTAGCAGCAGAGAGACCCATAGCTTCTTATAATAGTTCTAATCTCAATGGAAATAAATAAAGAGAAACTAAAATTGTTTTCGAGGAGTCCATTTCTAGGGACAGGTGAAATCCATAGGTCAAAACAATTTTCTACTCTTAGGATTTCATCTCCATGATTTTAATGAAAAAATTAAGAGTGCAGACAGCGTAGGGAGTTCATGGTCGGCAAGTTAAGCATTTGGGCTCATGGTTTCAGGGACAAGATCAATATGAGGTTATCATTTATGAATCCATTCCCAATGGAAACTTCCAAGGCTACTCTTGGTCTCTTCATCAAGCAAGAAAATTTCCCCGTGAGTCACCAAAAGGTTATCCCAATTTTTCCTCCCCACAAAATTGGTCAAACATGACCCCACACAAAGAAAATCGGAAGGGTCAAATTTGTCTTACGAGCTCACATTCGAATCCAACATTCAAGGATAGGCGCGAAAGACTCGACAATGGAGGAGCAAGGTCAATGAAGGGGGGCCAACGATGTCAAATTAGCAAAAGGCTCAACAAGAGAAAACTAGAGCAAGGGCTCAAAGTTTTTTAACTTAGCCATATACAAGTCAAATCGGGGCCAAGAAACGGACTCACAGAAGGTGCCATGTGTTAGCTCAACATAATTCCAAAAGGTGCATTAAAAAAGAGTCTCCAAATGAGCATAGATCCTCCACATGTATAAAGTCTCAAAAGGTTACAATGGTTGTAGAAAAATTCAAAGTGTCGGTGGAAGGCGCCATGTGTTTCAATGGTGCACCTTCAAAGGTCGAAGCCAAAGGTGGAGAATTAAATAAGCGCCAAAAAGGGATAGATTTGACTTGTTAAAAAGTCAAATGGGGCGAGAGCCACGAAGGTGCCATGTGCCTTAAAAACATAAAATTAATAGGTGCAGCCCAAAGGCCATTCCCAAACAAGCACAAGTTCGACACGTAGCTAGGAGTCCAAAAGGGGACATAACCGGTTGTAGAATTGACTAAGTATAAATAACCGAGGAGAAGGTACCACATGTCTCATTGGCAAAAATTCAAAAGGTGCAACCCAAAGAAGGAACCTAAACTAGCGCCAACCCGCCATGTGGTTAGAATCCGAATGTTGAACCAGCCCTTTAATTGGATAAGTATAAGAAAGTCGGTGAAATTATCCATGTGTTGACTCAATGTAATTTCAAAGGTAGAATCTGGAGGGATAGTCCCAAACAAGTGTTGAGCCTCCACGTGTTTCGGGTTAGACATATGGCCTTGCTAAACAAAAGGGACTTAGCAAAAACATAAAGAAACAGAGCAAAGCCACGAAGGATCCACGTGTCTCTTCATCACAACTTCAAAAGTAATATCCAAAATTGGTTCCCTAATGAGCGCAGGATCACCACGTGGCCATGTTTCAAGTCAAAGTGGGAAGGTGGGTCGCTAGAGGCCATTTAATTTTTTTGGCTTTTATTTCACAAAGGTGTAAAGTTTAAAAGTAATCCACACCTCCATTGACACATAGAGAAGCCACATATCATGCCTAAATTACATACAGGAAGGTGGGCCTGGGGGAGACGTTTCACCCAAATGGAAAATGCGGACCAGTGGGCCCGAAGATGGTTTTGTGGCAAAAGTGAATTGCTGGCTTATAGGAATGCGGGCGTTTTTGCTTTTTTTGTAATTTTTGTTTGAAAAGGCACAAAGTGAATTTCAAGCCTGTGGACCCATCTACTAAACTCGTTTTGACATTTTTGTATGGACCTAACGCAAACATTTAAATGGGCATATATTTTTATCCAAAGGCCCAAAATCAACAAATTTGGCACCATTGAAAAGGTCTCGACCTCGTCTACAACATAGAAACTTGAAACTTTAATTTTGACAAGGTGAGGTGGGTGAAAAATGGGAAAATATCTTCATGCCATTAATATGTGATCTGGTTGATCAAACAACCAAATCAGATTTGATTTTATCTGCTGTTCTTCCTTCTTCAACACGCCAAATGACATAGAGAGGAAAAATTAATAGATTGTGGGCAGATTTGCAGGGTATTGATGGTTGGTAGGTAAGATTCCGATCAGGTTTCCCACCTCTTTTCTTCTCCTCTTCTTGCTGCATCAATAAAGGTAAGAGATTGGCTTGTTGTAAAGGGTTGGAAATTTTTGTTTTTCACCTTCCCTTCTTCCCTTGTCTGCAAGCGAATTTTGGAGTTTTCAAACCTCCCATTCAAGTGTCAATACAAAGTTTTGCCTCTTGGCTACTATAATGTACTATATCAACTCTGGAGCAATAATATATGTATGTGGATGATTCTCAACCCTTTCATGTGTTTATTGTTGTCTTCTGATCTCGCATTGCAATTAGGTTATTTGTACATGGTGGTTGTATTACATTTTTATGGTCTATGTTAAATTGAAAAAGGGTGTTTAACATTCCTTTGGTGCATCACCTTGTTAGCTTAGGTTTATTTTCTCGTATCTTCTCAACCCTATCTCCTTAGTAAGATAGAGTAGGTTTTAAAAAAGATCATCTCGTAATTTATTTGTGTGCACTTTGAACAAAGGAATAAGAACCTACCTTCATTTGGAGAGCTCTCTTGATTTCACATTTTGATACTTTGAGAGATGCTCCATGTTATGCAATCAAACCGAGAGTCTCAACCCATCTAGTTACAAAAATTTAGGGGTGCTATGATTCTACACTAATAAGAAATTCCGATCTAAAAGGGCGGTGGTCCTAAAACTGCCACCCATCCAAGGTAGCAGTCCTAAGATCGATGGTCTACTCAAGGTAGTGGTCCTAACAGTTTCGAATAGAAAAGAAGAATGAAACACAAATGGATGCAAATTTGAAGCATCCAGTTGTGTCTCTTCCCATTCCATGCCGTTACACATCCTCCAGTGCATGAGAGGGCATGGGAAGGCCTATAAATGCATGAGGGGAGCAAGGTTTTAGGCATTCGAAGATCGAGAGAGATGGGGAAGTAGATTTTAATTAGAGCAGTGAGAAAGATCTTCGGTGTTGGAGTAGATGTGTAGGAGCAAGGTGTAGAAATAGAGAAAGAAAGTAATTGGAGATAAGGTTTACATTGTTGCTTCTTTTCATACTTATTGTAATATGTAATTGTCTATATTAGACCAATAAAAGTGGGAAGAAAGTGTAGTTTCCCTTCTTGACTAGTTTTCTTCCATTACGTGTTTCCAAGATAAAATTGTTGGTGCTTTGAATTATTTCCTACTCGCAATTTCCTTTCGATAGCACTAGATAATAAATCATGAAGCTCTATTTTTTTCAAGAAAATCTATCATTTTCCAAAGTTAAAAGTAGAATAACATATTTGTGTGGTTGTTAGAGTTCCAAAGTAGAATTTAACGGATCAATATAGATCATAAAGTCAAAGGAAACTTTTTAGATTTGAAATATGAAGATCTTGATTTATGTGAGCATTGTATATTTGGAAAGAAAAAGAAACCGAGGTTTCTCAAAGTTGGGGAAACAAAAAAGGAGAATAAATTGGAGCTTGTGCATTTAGATGTGTTTGGACCAGCCCATGTAGCTTCTCATGGAGGATCCCAATACTATGTGACTTTCATTGATGGTGCCACAAGAAAGGTATGAGTTTAATGTATTAAACATTAATCGATGTTTTTAAAAAATTTAAAAGATGGAAATACCTTCTATAAAATGGTGGTGAGTACTACAGTAGGGTTTTCTATGATTACTGTTCAATGAATGGAATACACATAGAAAGAATGGTTCCCAGAACTCCACAAGAGAATGGAGTGGTAGAAAGAATGAATAGAACTATTATGGAACATGTAAGAAACATGAGGATACATGTTGGATTACCCTTTTAGTTTTGGTTATAAGCGGTAGATTCAAAATATGTTTGATCAACCGTGGCCCTTGAAGTACATTTGATGGTGGAATACCAGAAGGAGCATGGAATGGAAAAGAGGTATATCTTTATTTTCTTAGATTATTTGGTTCAAAATATTTTTTTCATGTTGATAAAGAAAATAAGAAGAATTTGGATGCTAAATCTAAGTTATGCACTTTCAATTGTTATGGTTTAGGTGATTTCGATTCCGGTTTTAGGATTTAGAAGATGCTAAGATTATTACAAGTCATAAAATTGATTAGACTGAAAAGATAATGAACAAGGATTAGGTTTTGTTACCCAAAAACGAACCGGTTGAATATTTTGTTGTCAAAATTTCATTATTGGATTAAAAACAAAAATCCACAGACACCGGCATTGGTCAGGGTGACTGGTGTTAATTAGAGTAGGATTGACGTCATTAGTTTAATTGACATCGACTATAGAGGAATCGATATCGGTTGTAGGTGACCGGTATCGATCCATGTCAGATTTAGACACAAATGTATAGGAGGTCTAGAATGAGCCCCAGGCACCCCAAATTTTTGTAAGGTCTCAAAGAGTAAGTAAACCTCTAGAAATATTTACTCTAGTATTTTATCTTTTACTGACTGATAGTGGTGAAACAATTTTTTTTGAAGAAGCAATGCAAAAGGATGCCCACGTGTCTTTGGAAGTATGGAATGAATGAGGAGATTAATTCCTTAAAATAGAACCGTAGACATGGTATTTGGTCAAGTTTTTAGCAGCTAAGAGGACAATGCAAAATAAATGGATTTACATGATCAAGGAGGAAGAGGGTGGACAAAAAGATACAAAGCAAGGTTTGTGGTAAAAGGGTTTGCAAAAAAATCAGGTATTGATTTTGGTGAGATATTTTTTCTATTGTTAAAATGAATTCCATCTATACTATTCTAAGTTTAGTTGTAGTAGAAGATTTACATTTCGAATAACTTGATGTTAAGACAAATTTCCTTCATTGTGATTTGGAGGAGGACATATATATGAATCAACAAAGTTGGTTATAAATTAAAGGGTAAGGATAAATATGTGTTAAGGTTGAAAAATAGCTTGCATTGGCTTAAGCAAGATCCAAAGCAATGGTATATGAGATTTGACAATTTTATGCATGATCATGGTTATATGATATGTAGATTTGACCATTGTTTTTATTTCAAGAAGCTTGAAAGTGGCAGCCATATTATTTTGTTATTGTATATGGATGATATGCCTATTTTAGGATGTAGTATGCAAGACATTGGTGGGCTTAAGGAAATTTCAGCTCACATATTTGCGATGAAGGATTTGGGAGCAACAAAGAAAATACTTGGCATGTAAATGAACAGAGAAATAGGAAGAATATGAAATTGTATTTGTTTTAGAAGGATTATATCAATAAGGTGCTTAAAATATTTAAAATCCAGGATAAAAAAATTGTAGGTACACCTATGGTTGGACATTTAAATTGAGAAAAGATAAGTGTCCTATATTACATGAGGATGTCGATTATATGGCATGAGTTCCATATGCTTCAAAGAATTGGAAGTATTATGTATGTTATCATTTGTACTGACTAGACGTTGCATAGAAATGGGAGTTGTAAGAAGATTTATTACCAATTCGGGTAAAGAGAATTGGAAAGTAGTCTAATGGATTCTCATGTCTTTGAGAGGGACATCCAACATGTAATTATGTTATGGAGGGTCGAGATACTACTTTACGGGGATATGTTGATTCGAGATATGGTGGAGATTTGGATACTAAGAGAAGTACCACAGGATATGTATTAACAAAGAGGTGGGATGATAATTAGCTATATTTCGAGATTGTAGAAGGTTATGGCCTTGTATACTAAAGAGGCCGAGTATGTTTCAACTACAAAGGCTAGCAAAGAGATGATATGGATGATCGTGGTTCATGGAGGAGTTGGGAAAGGAGAAAGAAGATTATAGATTATATAGTGATAATAAAATTCCAATTCATTTGGCAAAGAATTCGACATTTCATTAAAGAATGAAAAATTTCACTTCAGATATCTCTTCATACAAAATATATTGGAGGATGAGGAGCCGAAGTTGGAGAAAATTCATACAAATGAGAACCCTCCATATATGCTAACGAAGTCATTGGCAAAGGAGAATTTCTAGCTACACTCCACTTATGTTTGTCTTCAATTTTGAAACTTAAAGAGGAAGAAACTAATCTCGAAGATGATCCAAGGATTAGTGTGTGTGGGATAGTGTAAAAATTTATCTCCAAGTGGGAGATAGTTGAGATTGTGGGGCTTAATTGCTTTAGAAGGAAGCCTATTAACAACTTTCGGAGTTTACACAAAGAACTAAGCAGTATTGGTCGAGTGACTAGTGTCGGTCACCTAGCGAGACTAACTAGAATAGATTATCTATGGGTGATTATTTATGTTTAAGTCATGGGAAATAGATATAATATTTATTATAAAGTTGATTGAATGGTTTTAAATTAATGGATAAAGTTCCCTAAGTTCTTATAGGATTAGTAAGTTAGGAAACTAGGGTTAGAGGTTAAGGAAATTATTATTGTAAGAAGAAATCGTTGGTGAGAGATTAGAAAATATTGTGAGAGGAAAGTACCATACATCGTGGTACGGTGTGGAAGATTACAGATCTTCAATTCTACAACATCTGAAATAATATATTGGTTGTTTCTTGGTGGACGTAGCCCACACTAGGTGAACCACATTATATCTTGTATATTTTCTTTTTTGGTTATTTCCGTCTTTATTTTTGTATGTTTTAATTTGATATATATCTATACAACTAGTTTGGTATAACCCCAACATATGAACACTAGTACTATATGCCCATAGAGCGTACAAATGTTGGTTATGCTAGTTGCTAAAACTAGAGTCAACTGTTTTGCATAAAATCTTGACAATGGTTTTGTTGGTGGCCTCAACTTGGCCATTTCCTTGTGGATAATAAGGTGTGGAAAATGATTGTTTTATTTTGATCTTGCACACAATTTTTTAATGTATTCATTATTGAAGGGAGATCCATTATCAGTGATTAGAATAGAAGGCACACCAAAATGTGTAATAATATGGGTGGTGATAAAAATACAAATGTCTCAGGCAAATGACTATTCGTAGGGGATCCACCTCTACCCACTTATTAAAGCACTCAAGAGGTGATAATGAATTTGTGTCCTTTGGAAGAATCATGGTTGATCATGCAAATGAGGTCATGTCCCCAAATGGAGAATGACTAAGTTGGCACAATGGGTGGAGGTCATATGCTTGATGCATGATGGAGGTTACCGTGTTTTTGAAATTTTCACAAGTATCATATTCAAGGAAATCTTGTTCCATAGAGGCACTAATATTCCATTCGTAATAGATTTTGTGACATAGTTTTGTCAAAAAAATGGCCATCACACATGTTGTCATGTATCTGTGAGATGGCAATAGGGATATCTGTGAGTGCTAAGCAACGTAAAATATGACCATCGATTGCACATTTAAATAATTCTATCCCAAAAATGACATAGCGAGAAGCTTCATGTCGTAACCATCGAGCCTCATGAGGCTATAGATTATCAGACATAGTTTGATTATATAAGTAATTATAAATGGGTGTAAACCATTTAGATTTATCTTGATCGTGTTATGGTGCAAGTTGCAAAAGGTAGTGTAGAGATAGAAATATGATGCAAGTGCGTAATTATAAATGTAGCTTCGCCATTGATGATATCTTGAGGGATGAGTGATGTAGCGCTAGCCATAACATCTACATGATGATTATCTTTGTGAGGAATGGTAGTGATGGAGTAGGACTCAAATGTAGCCAAGAGATATTTTACGAGTGTGTTGTATGGAATTAAATGTTATTCCTTTATGTTATATGTATCGTTTACCTGATTTATGACTAACTAAGAATTTCCATGAATGTGTCGATTGTAAATGATCTTTTTTTGAGGGGTAAGAAGGCCTAAAATGTGGGATTCATATTCAAAAATTTAACTTATATAGGAAAAACCCAAAAACATGCAAAGGGGAGTGGGTCACCATGTGAAGTGATGAATACTATCCTAGTTTTAATGCTAGAATGATAATGAGAGCCATCACAATACATTTTCCATGTGTGTGGCTCCACAGTATAGGTAGTGAAATAATCATGAAAATAATCAGAGATGGGTGATGTATCTAAGAGGGTGACAAAAATTATTGATTGGCTATGACTTGTCCTTTGATTTATTTTTGTGGTATGAAATTGAAATCAAACTCAATGAGAAGCATAACCTAACGTGCCAAGTGTCCCGACACATGTGTGTGGGATAATAGGTATCGTAATGGATCAAATTTGGTGATGATATGCACTTTGTTATGAAGAAGATAGTGTCACAACTTATCTGCAATGAAGATGAGGCCGAGACATAGATTTTCAATGTATCTATAGTTACATTCATAAGAAAGCAATGTATGACTGATGTAGTATATTTCTCTTTCACGTCGAGAATCATCATGTTGTGTTAGTAGAGCACCTAATGCTGGAAATATAGTGAAAATATACAATAAGAAAGGTGTATCAACTAAGGGAGGGACTATCACAGGAGGGTGCAAAAAATAAGCTTTTATATCATCAAATTCCTATTGACATTGCTCATCCCAAACAAATTTAGTGTCCTTCATGAGACGTGTAAAAGGTTGAGTTTTATCAGTGAGTTGCACAATGAATCACCGAATAGATTGAATTTTTCCTTGTATTGATCGTAGTTGATGCAAATTTATTAGTGGAGGCATATTGACAATGGATTTTATTTTGTTAGGATTGATTTTAATGTCATGTTGGGAAATAATATATCCTAGGATTTTACCTGTTGTGACCCCAAAAATGCATTTTTTGGAATTTAAGTATAGAGGATATTTCCGTAACCATTCAAAGAGTGTTTATATATCCTTTTTATGGGAATAATTTCATCGAGATTTAGCCAACATTTTTGCAACGTAATATTCAATGATATTGACGATGTAATCATGGCATATATGTGTCATTTCCCGTTGATAAGTAGCTCCTACATTTTTAAGACAAAAGGCCATGACAATGTAACAAAACGTTCCCGATGGTGTTGTAAAATAGGTATTTTTTTGGTTAGCGGGATGATTTTAATTTGATTGTGACCCGTAAAGCCATCGATGAAAGAGAGAATATCATATCCAGCTGTGGAATCGAGAATTGTGTTGATGTACAAAAATGGAAAACTATCCTTAGAACAAGATTTATTTAAATAATTGAAATCATTAAGGAAATGCACACAAGCATCTAGTTTCATGAATGAAATTATATTAGATACCCATTCACGATAGTTGATAACACAGATAAAACCAACATTGAGGATTTTTAAATTTCTTCTTTGACTAAGAGTGCTACCTTAGGATGCATTTTACATATTTTCTGTTGGACAAGTTTAGTACCTGGGTTGAGGATAATATTATGCATTACAATAGATGGATCAATTCCTAGCTTATAACTATAGTCACATGAAAAAATATTAGAGGAAATATTAAAGACTTGTTTGATATCTTTTTTTTTTCAACGGGAGTGAGAGAGGAAACTACCAAAACTATTTGCGGGTTATAAGATGTACCCAAGTTGTATGGTATTGTATCTTCATTGAGAATGTCTGAGAAATCTTAAATTTATGAATCAATGTGAATAGTATTTGAAGGATCAATGTTGTCACGGGATATATCATATTCTCTAAAGTAAACGCAGTATTGAGATATGATCGGGAAAGCCTTTTATGATGAAAATAACGAATATGATTATAAACACCCAAAGATTCAATTATAGCATACTAGCTAGGAAAAATATCTAAAGTATCCCAAGTGATAGATGCATCATCGTAATAATTTCAGTGCACTAGTGGAACTACAACATTATTAAATGCGGTGTAAGCATCTATAAAATTTGAAGAGGAGGTGATTGTCTAAAATGTGGAATATTCCCTATAATTAATCTAATCTAGAATGACATGTAAATGCAAAGAAATGAATGATGTAAATAAATATCGAAATGACACAAGAAACTAATCTAATTAAATTCAAAACCCTAATGTGCAAGAAGAGTGAGAAATTGAATAAGCTGATAAAATAATCTTGTTTGATTGTGTCGTAGAAGTGATTGGAGAAACAGAAAGCAAGAACGACTATGAAAAGGTCCCGAAATGGATAGATCTCAACTATCTAGTTAAATTGGATCACCTAGAGAGGGAATGGGGCATCTATGGGCATTCTCGGTCTACTAAATGAGTGTCCTGGTCTTTGCAAAGGTCCGAATCCGAGTTTCACAAGTCGATAGGTGGTTTGAAACTTCAGTTATGTGTCACATTAGATTCGCTTCACTCTGTAGATGTCATCGATAATCCAAGATGTATAGAGGATATACAAAAGACCAAAATAAGTATCATAAAACTAAAAATAAGAATGCAAATTATAGGATCAGACTAACCTTAGTTACCATAATAGTGGGTAAATGAAATGAGTGTTGCACTACATTTTGGAACCAAATTTAGTTGTGGTGCTTAGGTGATTAATTGTGTCCCTAGGGTTCCCTAGCGTCGATGACGCAAAAGTAGTGGGAAATAACTAGATATAAGATGTAAATGGTGGATGGAATATTATGAATACAACCCTTTCCCTTATGCTTGTGTGACGTAGATGTAAATTATCCCCAAATGTAGTCCTTTGTTTTAGTATATAGCTAGCTCTTGATAGTAGATATTCCACCCATAGAATAGTGAGTATGATATGTTTATATACGGATATTTTTCTAAAATTTCGACACTAGTGACCCAAAATTTCGATTAGTTATTAGGAAAAAGAGAGGGAAAATGAAAATACTTGACCTCGAATAGATAAATTAGATCTAAGTGCTGCCGAGACCAGGGTACCTAAAAGTAAGGACAGGGGAACCCATGGGCACCCTAATACTACCCTAGGCACCCTATTAAAATAATGGAGATGAAAAATGACCAAATAATGACACCTAAGACTCCCTTAAAGATGACCAAAACTATGTAAAATTTTTACAACGTTACAAGACAAATAATGATGACGAACGACTAACTAATGATAGGACTAGGGGATGAGTCATTAGTGAATATTTTTCTTACATGAGATCCATATATAAAATAATATACTTGGTAGTATAAATGTAACAGTAATTACATGATTTTGTGACTACATTTTCCCCACTTTATGTTTGTAAGTGAAGGCTTGGTAACATAAAGTAGATAGAGATGTGTACCTAAGAGAATTCTGAGAAGACCATGTTGTAGAAAGTAGAACATGCATATGTGGTAGTAAAAATCATGTCGAAAGAACCATATAGAGTGTCGAACCATGGATCAACATGTTGATCCATGAAACTTAGTAGAAATTGTAATGTCTTGATGAATTTTAATACATGAGAGTGATGACAGAAAATGTTAGATTAATTTGAACATAGTATAATAACGATAAGATGGGGTAGAGAGTGATCACTTCCCCACCCGATTTATGCATATATGAATAATTGAGTTGATGATTTTGGCATCCTACTATGAGAAGAAGAGTGTAAGGATAAAATTTTATTATTCTCAAGTATCTAATTGCATCCTCAAGATCTAACCACTGCAGATGGAATTAAATCAAAGATTCTTGGTTTCTAGCTCAAGATAATTTCAATTAAATAGTTGACCCATATATAAGATTTGTACACGAAAGAGAATATTTTCCCCACTCCATGGGTGTAACCATAATGTAATAGCTTATATGTTAGGTAATTTGGATGAAAAAATCCAATTTAATATGGCTTCCAAGTTAGGTCATTTGGAAGAAAAAAAAATTGTTAGAATAGCTTCCCATGTTAGGTTATCTAAGAAAGCAATGAATGCAATCTCCTAAGTTAGGTAATCTAGGAGGGTGCACATAACTCTCAAGTTAGGTCATCTAGGAGGCCAATTATGTTGAATTTTTAGTGATTTATATTATTTCAATTGTTAGTGTTGTGAAAACGTTGATTTATTGATTGATTCGAGTTAGTAATCATAGATAGATTTTATGCTAGTTTCCCCAAATTAGGTCATTAGGGAATAAATAAAACCGATGGCTAATCAAATGGAAGGATTATTAATCACATGTTTCCCTAGGTTAGGTCATTAGGGGAAGTGATGAAATGTCACATAAAGAAATTATTTTATGTTAGTTTCCCCTAACGAGGTCATTAGGGGGATTAATGGTGTAAGGTCGTGCGGTGAACTAGTAAATGTTTTGGAATTATTGCATTGAAGTGTTTTAAACACATGGTGATACAATGTGAATTATAGGATGAACCCATTAATATGTCTTCCTTTAATTGAAAGGGGAGTGATGAAAAGAAGGAGTGTTAAGTTTAAAGTAAGAATGAAATAGATAGAAAGAGATAAAATGACCAAAAATGTGTTTGAGTTGGATGGAAGATAACATCAAGGAGAGATAATGCATGTGTAATGTGTATGTTATGGTAGTAAGAATAATCCTAAAAATAATTTTTAAAATAGGGTGTAAATTGAAGTAAAAATGCTCAAGATCGGACAAAAATAGTGTGGTGTATATTAGTTGTGAGGATAAGCACAAAATAATGACTATAGGAAAGTAAGAAAAAGTAACTCTAAGTAGTGAAGTGAAAAATTGTTTAGTCACTTCATTTGTTATTTGACGATTGGGAGATTAAGCAAAAATTCAGTAAAAATTATGAAAGTGACAGTAGCATGTCTTAGTTGGTTCGAGAGGGTGGCGACCGTTGTAACATTGTGCACAACTACGAGTTGGTAAGTGTATTGTTTTTCGAAAAATGTATGGTGTATAAGTTGCTTGTATTGAATATTTAAAAATTTGAGATTTTTTTCTCTCTTGACATTTTAGACATATACAATAGTGGTGAGGGGAGTAGTGATCCTTGGGACAAGAGCACTCATGTCTAGGTGGTTGTGTTGTACTACTAGGTTCCCAGTCCTCCATCTAGGTGCCCTGGTCCAAAAGTGTATATGTGGCCTATAATAGTGAAAATTAGATGTGTAATGTATAGTAATATGATAAAAATGTGTGTTTTGATTTATGTAGTGTTATAACACCATGCTTGTTGTCATGGGCGTCACATGAGTACATTTATTTTATTGGGCCACGATGATGAGTGGGATGTGATGGACCGTTACGGATTGAGCCACATAGAATGATGGGGATGTGCCCCATAACATGCCTATGTTTACTTGAACTATGTGATAGGTGGTATGTACATACTTGCACATTTTGGTTACTAATGGGAGAGAGGAAAGTTACGTTATAGGAGGTCTATCGCATATTATGGATGTCGGTTGTCAAAGAGAGAGTACAAGTGATACCATTGGAGTATATGGAGAGGTAGATGCAAGTGGCGAGATGATATTTTGTTGGAACTCGAGTACCTTTCAAGGCCCATATTAGTTTGGATGTTATTTTAAGGTCCGGTGTTCCACGGTTATGAAATTTCATATCGGTTGATATTGCTTCACTGATAGTGGTGGAGGGAGGTGGTGTAACATATAATATAATAGTTATGATATATTTTGGTGTATAGAGGGTGAAAAATCTAGATATGCGTGGGTTGGGTGTGTGTTGGCCCAATTGTATAGAGATTTATACTGATTTACTCATGATGAGCATGGAAGTGTGATAGGAGCTACTAGCTATTACATGTATGGGCATATGAACACATAAATGTTGAGACTAGTTGTAGGTCCACGAGTAGGGTGGGCTAGGCCAAAGAAATATGATAGGATGTGGATTAATACTCATGGACCCGGGATGAACACGGATACCTACGGGGAACTCGATAGACATGACGAGGCCATAAAAAGTTACATGGAGGCCATATCATGATTATGGTGGATGGCCCGAGGATTTTATATAGTTTTCATTTATTCAAAGGAATTTTTGGTTAGAGGATTGATTCCTAGATGTTTCTAAGATGTTCTAAGTGGAGAGGGTATCTTGTCGGGTTTGGTATGGATTAGGATGTGCCCCTAGAGCCATATATATTCTTGAGAACTATAAGAGGAACCTATGAGGGCTGGATCTAGACCAAGTCCCACAACAAATAAACCACTACTTGCCGGATCTAGATGAGGTAGATGTGGAAATAAAGCTGATAGAATTAAATGATTCCAGTGGTACAGAGGAGTACGACGTACGCATGTTGGTGAAACATAGATTGATATTATTATTCCCATTATTTATAGGTCTAGCATGGTTACCACATGTAGGAGGAGGAGGAGATGGGGAAGCACATACCCCCAATGATATGGCTGCATCTATAGTGGATCATAAGTATTTATATGTGGCTATGTTATGTATTTTTTTTTGGATTATGTTATAATGATGGTTGTCTAATGCGTT
Source organism: Taxus wallichiana var. yunnanensis (assembly GCA_018340775.1). Classification (NCBI taxonomy): domain Eukaryota; kingdom Viridiplantae; phylum Streptophyta; class Pinopsida; order Cupressales; family Taxaceae; genus Taxus; species Taxus wallichiana. The sequence goes on along the minus strand of CM031237.1, from coordinate 87,393,951 downwards.
ATGTTATTTTTGTGGGTGATACGTATCGTTCCTCGACGATAGTAGACACATCCATCCACACCTTGATGCGTAATGCATTGAATGATGTCATTGGTGGAGGTATAGATGAGTGAGTGGATGAGATTGTGGGTGTGCATGTGCATTTATTTGAGCTAGTGGTCGTAGCAGCAACAACATGTATTGTATTACTATCCGAAAGGGACAAGTCACGCGAGGAGATTGGATGAGCCAAAAGGATTTGGGTGGTGGTCACCTAATGCAAGATGTATTCACAAATATGTGGATTTACGATAAATTTATCTAAGCTATCTACAAATAACACCTTATTGCAAAGGAAAGTAGGGATGTATCGAGGCCACGAAAAGTAACACCGAGTTAGTGGAAGGGAATCTAGTTCTAGGGCTCTCATAGTACTTGAGAGTGATATTTAGTATGAAGTGTGATTAGTAGTATTTTATATGACGTAGGGTAGTTGTCCCCCAATGGTTATTGTACTCACTATATATGTATGGACACATGGGTTTGATATATAATGAGCTTAGTTTGTGGTGTATTGATGTGGTGATGTGATTGATGATGTATGTGTTAGTGATGATTATCATCTTAATGTATGTACTATGTTTGTACATTTTTAATGTTTATTAAATGAAATTTGTAATGTGTAGTTAGTATGATGATGATAGTAGAATGAATGTAAAAAGAGATGATGTATGATTATCAAACTAACATGTTGTTATGAATGTTTTTATAATGTTATGTTAGTGTGATAAGTTGGCGGGGGATTAACGATGCCCTCAAAGATGTGGATGATTAGTTTCATTTTAATTAAGATCCCTCTCCAATCAATAATGAACCATAGAAATTAAAAGTGGTTCATCGGGAAATGATTACATGTGCTAGATGAATGAAAAAGTGCGTGATGAAATATTCTTAAAGAAAAAACTCAACAATCACGTAAGAAATGTAAGAACACAAGTGCATCATTTGGGGGTAGGTGACAAGATTTCTCTACCAAATAATAAGGCAACACAAAGTGGTGGAATAATGTGGAATGGAATCATTATGAGTGTATGAACCAAACTAAATATCATATGGAGCTGCAGTGGGATGCGCGAGAGTGGATTACGATGGAAAAAAGTGAGCTAACAGCTTGATGTGGTGGATGGCATGAAAGTGATGAATGCTATGGATGAACTGGATATAATAGATATGATGATGCAACAATGTATGGACATGGTGGAAAGTTTGCATGAGTAACAAATTGTGGTGAACGTAACATGGGTTGAGCACCATATGTAGGAGATGAATCAACTACGGTAGAAATCCTATGGAAAGGTGGAGGAGATATGGATCACTCATGTGAGCTAGAGCCAAAGTAGATGATTCCCTTATCCTCTAGTTGTTGTAATCTATCATGAAGGGAAAGACAATCATTGTCCCTATGGAAATTTATATGATGATAGTTACAATAAGGTTGGTCACACTATTTTTTTAATCGGTATTGTGATCGATACTAGTTATACGATAGGAAAATTAATCACTCTTTAAGAAAAAATGTAGAACATCATGCGGTCGAGAATGATGAGAGAAATGTAAAGTATCACATGACCTAGATGGAGTGGTGAGAGAAGTATCCTATCATGGAGCTGAAGGAGTATGCTTTTGTAGTGGAATGGGTTAAGCTTGTTTTATTTTCTTGTGAGGAAAATATGGAGACTTTGTAGGATGATCGACCAAAAATACTTGACAAAGAACTAGATGATGAAATAGTCATAGAGATGTGTGGAAGATATAGATGTGAATTGAGAGAATATATTTTTATCGGTCAATGAATTTATAAATTTGAAGAATGAACAAATCACATGTATCATACTGTAATATTTACTTCAATGGAGGAATTAAATGGTGATAGGAGATGAATTGTTTTTCAAGGTCTATAGGTTTGAATACTAACTGATGCATACAAGTATTGATAAAATATAATCCTTGATAGGTTCAGAGGAACCTTGATATAGAGTACGTAAGAAGTCATAAGTAGCTTTAGAGACATTTTTACTATAAACCGATGGAGGAAAGCGTCCTCCATGTCACGAAAGTACTAATCAGCCCAAAGGGGAGATGAGTGTACCATTATAATGCCTCATCAATAAGACTACAGTGAAAGGCCTTAAGTAATAAATGATCATTAAAATAAGAGGCCATATCCACTAATAATGTAGAAGATTCTCATGAGGGTCACCGTACAATCAAAAGATGTGAAAGTGGGAATTATAAAGTTATGAGGGAATTAAAAATTATGACTCTTCTTAGGGACATGATTACCATGTAATGAATTATTTTCAATAGAATCATAGTAAAACCTAATTTATAAAGTAAGGGATTGAACTTGATATTGTAACTAACATAGGACATGCATGAGAGAGATGATATCTTGTGAAGCAATGGTGAAATATGGAAACAATGTATTAAGTGGTTGTAATATGCCATTGTGATTAATCATATGACTATTAAAAAAGTGATGTGGGAGATTATGATGTTAAATTCACACTAGGAGTAGGTTTCAAGGAATCTATAGTAGGATATATAGATGGAATATCCATAGAAATGGTAGGACCAACATGAGAAAAATAATTAAGAGGAGACAAATTTATAAAATTAGATGGATGAGAAGATGTAGGTGATGTAAGAAGAGGAGATGAAATTGTAGGAGAAATAGAACCGATAGATGGTGGTGACTCATGCACAGTGGTAGATGCAATCTTAGGAGAAGGCAGTAATGGGGTAGGTGAGTCACAATCAGAAGTATAGAAAGAAGGATAACTATGACTATGAACTACCTCATCAGTATCAAATAGAGACTTAGAAATAAGAATATCACTAAGGATGTTATCAATAGGATCATCAACATAATGTGAAGGAGTATCCAAACTAGTATGAGATTTATCACTTGAATCAATATTAGAAGTTGGAGATTCATAAGGAGATAGTATATTATTGGTTGGACTAGAATAAGAATTAGTATGCACCGGTGAGCAATTGTCAATACTGAACAAGTAATCAATAAGGAAATCATCTAAAGTTTCCATTGGAATATTAGAAAGAGGATCATCAGTTTTTGTATAGAATGGTGTACAATGAGTAAAGGCTATAGGATCCTCAACAATAATAATGCCTATAGGATAATCTTCAAAATGAGTTGGCATATATTGTTGGCCATCTAGAAGCTATTGTTGGATGTGATCTGCTTGTAGTAAGTAGAGTACAATATAGAGCCTTCATCTCAACGACGGTAGCCTCATCATAGATAAGGTTAATGTTAAAATGAGATATGATGGGTTAATAATATGACCTATAATTATCCATTAGGGTTTTATTGAATCCTAGGGAAATATATTTGAAAGTACGGGTTCACCAAAATGATTAATTTTTTTGGGAAATTGTAATAGAATTTAAGTTAATCTAAAGTAGTAACTATAATGAAATAACTGATATGAAGTACGCTGTAAATCCTAAATGATTTTATTTGATATTAAAATGAAAAGAAATAATTATAATAGGAGGGATAGGGTGCTAACCTGAAAAGTACTTACCTCGTTGTGTTTTGGGCTTGAACAAGTTGATGTGTGAATGAAGTATAGTCGATGGCATGACCCAAGAAATTGCAACAGATGAAGATCCAACTAGACTAAGGTTCTTGGAAGAGGATTGGGGTGCCTATATGCACCTTGGTATGTAGTATAGGCACTAATGGGATGATGAAAAGCTTAGAATCTAAATCTAAGAGTGTTGCTAGATCTTTGCAATATCTTAATCTTTATCACATGGTTGTTGCAATAACTTCTCTTATGTCTCCATTAATATATGATGAAGACCTACCTCAAAAACCCCATACAAAACATCACATCCTTAAAAATAAATATGTTTATGAAGGGGTTAGACTGACAATAACTTCCATAATAGTGGGCTTACTAACTAAGTTTTTCACTACATTTTGGACCCAAATTTAGTTTTGGTTGCTTGTGTGTGCAATTGTGTGCCTAGGTTACCCTAATGCAAATGATGAAGAATTAGGGGGAAATAAATAGATGTAATATGTAAATGGTGGATGCATTATAATGAATAAAACACTTTCCCCCTATGCTTTTTTGTTGTCGATGTAAACTATGCCCAAATTTATTCCTTTACCTTAGTATATAGCTAGGTCTTGATAATAAACAGTTTGCCCATGGAATAATGAGTATGCTATGTTTATATAGGGATATATTTCTCAAATTTTGATGCTAATGACCCGACATACTAATTACTACCTAGGGAAATGAGAGGGGAAATGAAAAATACCGACCTTGAAAATATAAATTATATCTTAGTGTTTCGAGACAGGGGCACCTCAAATTAAAGACCGGGTGCCCATGGGCAACCTAAATCTACCCTAGGCACTCTAGTTAAATATTAGAGATAATAAATGACCAAATAATGACACTTGAGACTCCCTGAAAGATGACAAAATTATGTAAACAACTTACGAATATGCACAAAAATGACGATGATGACTCGACTAACTACAGGGACTAGGGGATGAGTCATTAATGAATAATTTTCTTATGCGAGATCCATATATAAAATAATATACTTGATGGTATAAATGTAATATTAGGTGTGTGATTTTATGACTATAGAGGGGTTGGTAGCCTAGATAAAAATTTTGTGACTACTTAGGAACATCCCAAAGTGATGTGAATTTGTGTTCTTGTGTATTGGAAAAACCATAGTGGTGAAAGTATTCATATCCCAACCCATATTTAGAAAATTCTTGATTAGTATAAGAAGAAATAGGAATATCATTAGATTGTTTAATGGAGTTGCAATACTCAAAAGGTGATGGATCAACCAGAACATCATAGACAACACCTTGATGTCAAAATTTAAGTTGTGCATGTAGCATGGAGGGGACCGCATGCATAGCATGGATCCAAGGTCATCTAAGAAGAATGTTATAATTAATATTATTAGGCATGACATGACATGGAATAGTGATTGTACATGGACCAATAGTGACCGGTAGGTTGATGGTACCTAATACACACTTGGGTATGTTATCAAATCCATGAATAGAGATTGAGGAAGGTGCTAAAGATGTTTTTGACATACCTAAATGATGAAGAAAAGTGATTTTACAAATGTTAATGCAAGATCCATTTTTAAATAATGTGCATTTGACCCTAACTTTTTGAACAAAAACTTGAATATATAGAGGGGGGTCATGTTCTAGCATTTCTTGAGAAGGTAGGTCTTCTATTGTGAAAGTTATTTGATCCTCATTGAGGGATAGGGATGAAGTAAACTTATGGTATACATATTCAGGTGATGTGTGAGGAGGGATGTAATTAGTAGATAAGTATTGTTTGAATATACTGATACAATCAGGATGATTCTAAAAATAAGTATGGATGGAGACATTCATGATGCAATAATCTTAGGGAAAGAAGGATCCTAAAATTTTTGACGATTTAAATCAGGTTCACTAAAATGATTAACAAAAATGTGGATTATTCTATGTTAACTTAATGTTAAGAAAAACAATAAATAAAAGCTAAGTAAATAAAGAAAGTAACCCAAGCCATTAAACAAGTAGAAATGTGAAACCATAATGAGAAAAGAGGATTAGGAAGAGCTTAGATGATTCAATGACTATTCGACACCGTGTCGCAGAGAAAACAAGGTGAACAGAATACACGAATGACCACATAGAAGCTCCAAAAAACATACATCTAGAGAAGTATTCTAGATTGGGGTGCCTAGAGAAGGATTGGGGCACTCTTGTCAAAGATCTATGTGCCTTGATATGTGAAAATATTTGTAACCTTCCTCCAAGGTGATTAGTACTTTATTCACGCAAAACCATATGAATAGTAGTATGAGACCAGGATTAAATAATGCCTAAAGTGTGTAATTTTTTTGTCTACACATGTACCATTTTCCACCAATATGAATTATCATTAGTAAGTGGAATAGTTTATGATTAATTTTTATTTTATATCATTTCATGACAAATTACTTATTGATTTTGAGTTTATTTAGCATTCATATGCCTCAATATATTTGGCCATTAGAAAGGACTATAGATATTTGGTTACAATGGGAAAGGATATCCTTGATAACATTAATCTAGTCATGTGTAGTGATATTATGGGATTAAATAAGTGTTTTCACAAAATTAAGCACTTACTATTACATTTATACCGTTGGGTATGTTATTTTATATATGGATCTTGCATAATAAAAGTATTCACTAGTGACCCATCGGTCGGTTTTTTTGTTAGTTAGTCAAAGCGTCATTATTGTTTGTTTGGTTATTTCATCATTTGTCTCTATGGTTTTTTCCATCTTTTAGGGTGTCTTAGGTGTCATAAATTTTTCAAATTTCATCTCTTCATATGCTTTGAGGCTCTAGGGTTACACTTTGGGCACCCTACCCATGATTTTAGGTGCATGTGTCATTGGTTTTTGTGGTCTTGATTTATTTGTTTGAGGTCGGTACTAACGGTTATCTTGTGTATTTCCCTAGGTCATAGTTGGTAGTTTCGGGTCACTAGTGTTGAAATTTGAGAAAGATATCCCTATGTAAACATAACATACTCACTACATTAGGGGTGGAAATTTCACTATATGGTGAAGCTATCTACTAAGGCAATGGAATCCATTTGGGCATATTTTACATCTCAGATCACACAATGCATAGGGGGAAATATTTGTACTCTTTCCATTCCATCAACCATTTACATTTTACATCTAGTCATTTCCCCCTATTAACATGTCATTAGCGATAGGGCATCCTATGCATAAAATTACACACACACGCACATAGAACTATGTTGGGTCCAAAATGTAGTGCGGTGCTTAGTCATAAGAACACTATTTTGGTAGTTGAGGTCATCCGACCTATTCATATCCATTATTATTTTTAGGAATTGATGATTTGAATAAGATTTTGCAGGTAAATATTCACATAATAATCATAATGCGACATAGGAAACATTATTGAGATACCCGTGCAAAAAAGTGAAGGTAATACAAATATGTTATGATATTGTCAAGTTGAGGTTCCGAGCTTCTTCACTATCTCGCATTACACAAATCAAGAATTACGGTTCCTTGCGGTGCCTCAGTACCCTCCCATGCGCTTTAATATAGACATATATCCAACTTCGCCCTTCGAAGGGTCATTCAATTAAAAATTTCTAATCCGCATACAAGTCTCACTTTCTGATCAAGTGCACAATGATGTAATTTAATCCAAGGTTAGTCCCATATCCTTTTTATTTCCATTATTTCAATACATTCCAATACTAAAGTAAAATATTTAGGTCTTGTATTCCAATATAACATTTAGTTTCTATTTAGATTAACTCATAAAATAGCTATAATTTCTTATTTTTAGTAAATCATTTTTGTGAACCCGACATTTCGAATATTTTACTTTTGGATCCTCTTTCATACCTTAGTGGTTAGTCATAGTTATTTTTTTCTTCATCATGTATCATTTTAGAGTTAACCATATCTATGATGAGGCAACCATAGCTGAGCTTAGGGATTTATCTAATACTCATATGATCTTATGTGTTAATATTTAAAATGTCCTTTTTGAAGGCCAACAACATGTGCCAACTAATCCTGTCAATTCTCTATCTCCATATGCCTTGTTGATGATCTTGCTTCTTTCAATCATTGTAGGTCATGCCATCTCGTTGCATATGATCCTTCTTATCCTTCTTATGATGTGCCACCCGATGTTTTAGATCCTTCTATCATTAATTATTTATTAGGAATTAATTCATAATATTGTGTATCTCCTACTTGTCCTCCTACTACTCCTATGTCTTATCCCGCTTTCGATAGTCCTTCCCACACATCTCCTTCAACATTGGATTCTCCTTTATATTACATTAATGATTCGATTGATTATTATGATGATAATAACATTATTTCTTGACTTCCACCTCCTAATGATCAACATCATGGATCTCCTTCTTTCCATACTTTTGCATGTGACTCTCCCACTCCATTGTTATCCTCACTTATAGTTGTATCTACTATTGGACATTAGTCACCCCTCGTTTTTGATTCTTCTCTTTCTATTCCCACATCCTCTACCCCTCCTACTGTATCGTAAGATATTGAGGTTTCTTCCTTGCTCACCATACCTACCAAGGTTTGTGTTGATACTAGGCATACTACCACATCCTACACCCACATCTACCACCGCACCTTTAGCATTTTATTCCACTAAATCACCTCTTCACTTTTCCATTATCACCCATAAGGAAACAAATCAACCATTTAATACATTATTGCATTCTCCTACCATCACATCACATGATATTCTCTCTCTCATGAATGTTGTAGGATACATTCAATACAAACTTCATACTCTTACTTTAGAAAGTAGAGCCTATTATGCCTCTATTGACAACAACTATGTGCATGGTAACACCATTCCTTAAAATATTCATAATTCTGCCTTCCTAAAATATTTGGTCATACCTAATTTCAATTGCTTCGATGGTACCCGTGATTCTCATGCTCATATCCTACATTACCACACACTTATGGCCGCTTACTCTAGTGATCCATTATTGCTTACCATTATAGTCTTATTGATGAGGCACTACAATGGTACACCCACTTACCCTTTGGGTCCATTAGTACTTTTTATGATATGGAGGATGCTTTCCTCTATCACTTTATTCTTAACAATGGCCCTAGGGTTACATATGACCACATTTCTACATTACATCAAGGATCCTCTTAACCAAGTCGAGATTATATCCTACCATTAAATGCTTGCATACACCACTCATTTTCCAACCTAGTGACCTAGAAAATAAATGTATCTTTTGTCATGCTCTTATTCCTCCACTCAAAAAAGGCTCCAATACGACACTTATGAGTAATTTATCCTATTTTTTCATAATTTTATCGACCTAGATTAGGATATTTTATCCTCACATGACATTGCACCCATGCATGCTCCTCCACCATTTCCCTCTGCTGCTCATATAATCTTATCATCAATTGAGCCTCCAAAGCAATATCCATTGTTGTGGAAAGTACAATCCGTAGAAGTTCAACCCACTTATTGTACACCACCACATCCTTCTCCATTTCCATAGCAAGATCCTACTTCCACCACTCTACCTCCTTCATGAGATCTCGTTGCACTTCTCCCAACACGCATGAACACATGATACACATCACATATTACTTAATGAGGGATTGATTCAGTTACCCTCTAACCAACATCATCTTCCACACCACTTACAATGTCAGCATGACCAACACTATTGTAATTATCATCACATTTATGGACATAGGGACAATGATTCTCTCATCTTACGTGAAAGAATACAACAAATGGTTGATACTAAAATAATTTTCTTTTCCTCTCATGAGCACTCATTATCTCCTTCACCCCGTCGATGTACCCCACTACGTCTCTTTCATTAGATTCTTAGTTTGCTCATAGTACTCCCTTGCCACATGTTCAATCTCTACCTCATCCATCATATCCACTACCATATTCATTACATCCAATCTACCCACATTATCCACCACTTCATACGGCTCCATCTCATGCTTTTCTGCTAGTCTATGCATACCCGTAGTTACTACACATAACATTCCATTTGGTTCAAACACTCACACTCCATCCATTCCATATTTTCCCATGACACCCATCATTTTGGTATTTTTATGTGATTCTTATCACCTTACCTCCCAATGACATATGTGTGTTCTTACGGTTCTTACACAACCGTTGAGGGTTTAGTTCTAATAACATTTCATCATACGCTTCATCGTTCATCTAGCACACCTCAATAATTTTGTGATGATGCACTCTTGATTACAAGGCTCATACTTTACTTTTGAGGGTCTTATTACATGAGCATATGCATCCATACACCAGGGGGCATCGTTAATCCCCCTTATTTTCATAATATTCTCATATTATAATTACATTACCTCCTCACACATTTATTAAGATACATTTATCTATTTATAATTTTATTCAATTTTTTCATCACTACTTACGAATTACATATTTTATTTATCTCATCCATTACATTACATTAGTTATCTACATTATCATTTACCATACATATTTTATCTACCATTACTCATATCCTCATACTAATTTATATTCATCACATACATTCTAATATACATGTTTGATCAATAACCAAAGAACCATACCATGTTCAATACATCAAAATAGAAGAACATATCAATATCGATTTAATATATATCAAAATATATGTCAACACTACCCTTGTTGCGCGTTAATTGCTATTCCCCGTCATGCGTTAACTCTCTTTGTTGCGTGTCAAACCTATTTCTTTTTCACGCGTCTGTAATATCTCTTTTACGTGCATCTGCAATAACTTTTTATCGCGCGTCAACAATGTCCTTGTCACGTGTCAAAACTAACCCTCACAGGCTAATAGTAATCTCTGGTGCTTAAGATTATGTGAGTTCAAAATTCATAGAATTGGTAATTTAGTAAGCTACTTGAGGTATACTACCCGGCGAATCACCTAGGTTTTTATAGGAGATGTTTTCAAATGAAGGTGAATCCGACCCCCCCAAAAAAATATACTATATATTTTAGGCTAACAGACACCGATCCGCTCCGAAAAATTCCAAACCTTGAGAGTGTAATTGGCTCATCATCACATTCTACAGAAGACAACATCGAGTTTGATGAAGCTATTGATAATGGATTGTTTCAACTTTAAATAGGTATCTTCTTTATCTTTATCTTAATCTTATTGTTTGTCACTTTACATTTTTTTCAGCTCTTTTTATCATTAAAGATGTTACAGGTCTATATATTTAAATTTATTTAACTACAATATTTTTATTGGTACTTCTCGGGACTGACAATGTCAGGCAATTCACCCATCTATCTACTAATCCATTTCTTGTGTTGGGTTTTCTTAAAACATAGATCTAGCACATTACCAGTGGCAGTGATGATTTCAACTTTAAAGAGGTATCTTCTTCACCTTAATCTGATTGTTTGTTACTATTCATTTTTTTCAGCTCTTGTTATCATTAAAGATGTTACAGGTCTATATATTTACATTTATTTAAATACAATCTTTTTATTTTTTGAAAACGTGGGTTGACATCCATCCGAGGAAGCTGTTACTTCTCGGGACTGACAATGTCAGGCAACTCACCCATCTATCTACTAATCCATTTCTTGTGTTGAATTTTTTTAAAACAAAGATCTAGCACATTACCAGTGATGATTTCAATTTTAAATAGGTATCTTCTTCACCTTAATCTTATTGTTTGTTACTTTACATTTTTTCAGCTCTTGTTATCATTAAAGATGTTACAGGTCTATATATTTACATTTATTCAAATACAATTTTTTTTTTTGGAAAACATGGGTTGACATCCATCCAAGGAAGCTGGTACTTCTCGGGACTGACAATGTCAGGAAACTCACCCCTCTATCTACTAATCCATTTCTCGTGTTGAGTTTTTTTAAAACAAAGATCTAGCACATTACCATTGATGATTTCACAGCAATCTAATACACAAGAGGTAAGTTAAACCCTATCATATTTGCAATTATGTTTAATTTCTTACCAGTGATGATTCTTTCTTGATTTCTTACAATTATGTTTAATTTATTTTTTATATTTACAAAATGCTTTGATATATATTTTTAAACGTGTGATAAAATGACAATTGAATTTTACAGAGGAAGATATTTCTATACTATACAATTCATAATCCATGATACATTATACAATTTATAATATACGTCCACATAAAATTCATCATCATCCATATATCATATCATCACCATATCATTATCATAATCCTGAGTCCTGACACTACAATTATTTATCTAATTTAAATTTATTAAAACAATTCCATGTTTTTAAAACAATTCATAATCATATCATTACAAGTATATCCGTTCTAATTTCATCTATATCCATTCTAATCATTAATGTCATCTATATCCATTATAACACATTCCATTTATTTATCATCTATATCCATTCTAATGACATTATGATCATATCATTACAAGTATAGAGAAGAAGAATTATCTTAAAACAAGTTTAAATGTCTAGAGAAGAAGAGTTATTGTGCTTGAAGATAAATCTACGTCCACATTAAATTGATCATCGTTCATATATATCATATCATTATCGTCACTCATCATCTTTCATCATCATCTATCATCATTCCATGTTTGTAAAACAATTATCCATTATCATCATTCATCATCTACGTCCACATACAATTCATGATAATCCAAGTAAACAAGAAACATACATATAATTCATGATAATCCCCATCTAATGCAATCACCATTAAGAGTAAACCAAAAAGCATAAACTCCATATCAAATCCATATGCAATCAAAATGAAAGATTATATAGTATTTCAAATTTTAAAAGGCTATCAAATCCATATAATTAAATTCAAATACCATACTCAATATTTAAAGTTTCCACAATAATAAAAGTTTCAAGTTTTCAACCCTCTTTTTCTTTATCCATTTCTACTCATGTGCTCCTTTCCCCAATGGTTTCTTCCACTGTGGCTGTACCCCTTTCCCCAATAGTCGAAATAACCCTAAAACTTACAAGATCTTCTGCAACACTGTCCAGATTTTTAAAATTCTTTCTTCTTGATTTTTCGCATCTCCATGCGACAGAAAATTTGGATCAGCTGCTAATTTAGCTTTGAATAATATGTCAGGGTCGAAGCCGTGCTCTTTAATTATCCTCTTTAGTGTATTGTTTTATTTGTTAACCAAAACAATATTTTGCTTTAAATTATTTACTGCGGATAAACTGTTCTTCACTGTTTCCAAGTGAACTTGCAATACCTTTTCTTGAATCTTCAATTTTTCATATTTAAACTGCACAAATAGTGTAATGTCAATTCAAAATATTACTAAAAAATGAAAATTTAAAATGAACAAGAATATTTGTTTGAAAGTGTTAGTACTTACAACCACTCTATCTCTTTCGGCATTTGCAATTGCTACCAAATCCTTGTCCTTAGACCATTTGTTAAAATATGCCTAGGCCTCAGGACTAATATGTTCCAATTTATTTAATGACTTATCCAAAATGTCATCTTTATAGCTGTTGTTATACATGACAGTCCCACTTCTTACTTGGGTAAGTAAGGAATCCATCTTCGCAGGTTGATTTTGGATTGTAGCATATAAACTAGCCCTTTGCCAATAATTTTCATAACGACTAATAATCTCATTGATAAGAACTTTAGCCCTTCTCTCCCATTCTATAAGCTGATTGATATGAGGTAGAATAAACTCACTGACATGGGATTGAAAATCATAACCAAATAAGTTCTCCAAAGGAAAAGGTAAAGAATCGTCACTATCTCGAATCGATGAAGATGATCTTACTTTGAGAAGTATGGGTGCTTTCAGCAAGATCAACTGCTACTTTTTCTACCTTTGGGTGGCCTTTGATCCTATTTGTGATAAAATTAATAAAGATTCAGATAAATAAATTTAAATTGAAATGTAATTCAAAATTGTAAAGAATATTTAAATTGAAGTATACTGCTAGCCTTGAATCATGTCACGGGTATTGAAAAAACTGTTGGGTCATTCTATCAATGCCCAAATAATCTTCATATAAATTTATATTGTTTAAAACTGATATGCCTGTTGACTGGGCATGCCACCAAGTGAGAGAGTTGGAATTTGAAAGGAGGCAATGTTTAGTGTCCTACTGGGGCCGGAACAATGGCATGTGCTTACCAATGTTCTTTTTCATTGTTCCTCTAGTTGGCATTTTAAAAATTATTGGTTGAGTGGGTGTCGGTGCCGCGGTTTGATCAGGACTGTAATGTGCTGAAAAGTACAAGAAAAAACATGAAAAATAGGAAAACAATTCAAAAAGGCAAAAACTACGAAATTAAATGTACTATCGAAAAGTTGTACCTTGTTGTCGAGGGGTAGTTTTTCGTGGTGCTAAGGGTGGCCATGTAGGAGTTGTATTCGGTGTTTGTTCAGAAGATACGAATGCATGTGACTATATGGAGTGAGTTGGGGAAGAAGGTTGAGTTTCTGAAACACGTGTATGGTCCAAAGTCCCTGCAATGTCATCAACATTAAATGTTATGTCAATTCATTTGGTTAAAATTTAAATTGAAAAATAAAACTACAAATTTGGAATTTGTAAATAATATATGAGAAGGTATTACTTCTCTGGCATTTAACGAGTTCAAACTGTTGAGGGTTTGGAGAGGAGTGAGCTTCCATTTCAGATTGGGAGTCTCCTAAAGCCTCAGCGTGTTGTTGGCCTCTTCCTCTTGATAACACCTTTTTTCGAGGAAGGGCTTCAATAAATCTTCTCTGCAAAACATTAAGTGTTAATAACTGTGCAGTGCAATGTCGAAAATTGAAATAAAAACTAAATAGTTTATACCTGTTGTTCTTCAAATGGAATTAACAACTTCATCAACTCCTCATCAGTGCAAGTAGGAATTTTTTTATCTTTTAAATTTAAAATTTCGTCGTAATAAAGGCCGAGGAGATAGTTTGTGGAATAAATGATAGGTTTTTCTAGTAGTTTTGAATTTGTTATGTCAGTTCTTATTTTTTTTTATAAATAGGTGCAGCAATCAATTTTTTATTTTGAGATAGTTGTAACTATGTATGCAATGGCCCAATTTGGTATATCTATTTGGTGACCCTACAAAACTATTCTGGATTGAAAAAATGAAATAAGCTAACAAGAAAGTGGTGTGTAATTGATTGTGTATCCACACCACACCTGGATTTATTGACATGGGCTGCAAATGCCAAACAATGAGAATTACTATAAATTTATAACACCAAATTGTATCAGAATAAAAAAAATAATAAAAATGATGAATTAAAATGAATTATACTTACAATCAACATGGAAACCGAACGTTGATTCGAGAAATTTCTTGTCTTCTTCCAGGAGTGTTTCCTTCGTTGTAATAATTGGTAAATTTCTGAACGGAAGGCCCGTAAACCGATGGATGTCATTTGCTTCGATACTAAATTGGAACATTCGGCCGTCATTCAGAGTCACATAAAAAAGGCCATCCTCTGAATTGTAGGATGACAGAAGGTAATTCAAAATATCCAGATCTATTTCAAAATGGGGCATATTAATGAGCCCTGTAAACTCACATGCATCCATCAAATATTTATATTCAGAAGACATCTTTAAAACAGTATGGATGTGAGGGCACAAGGGATTCCTGTAGATGATCTTGGCCATGGATTGGATTGGATTCTCTTGATTTTTTTCTTGAGCTTGTAGTTGGGAAGCATGTGAAGTCAACATTGTAGTTGTGCTTGCGTCTTTGACAATGAGGGACACCAAAAAATTGAGAGCCGAAAAGTGTAAACAAGAAAATGACCGGCAGGAGGGTATTTATAGGCCAAATCGTGCACCAATGGCCTCTGTTGACGTGCGTCGATGTGCCCTCTTGACGTGCATCAATTGATTCTATTGACGTGCGTCAACAAATTCTATTGACGCATGTCAACAGATCACCTTGACGCGTGCGCCAACAGATCCCATTGACGCGTGTGACAATGCTTTCTATTGACGCGCATGTCAATGGCTTAAGTTGACGCGTGTCAATGGTTTCTCGCGACACACATCGCAGCTTTTATTGATGCGTGTCAATAGAA
Source organism: Taxus wallichiana var. yunnanensis (assembly GCA_018340775.1). NCBI lineage: Eukaryota > Viridiplantae > Streptophyta > Pinopsida > Cupressales > Taxaceae > Taxus > Taxus wallichiana. Next base: position 87,378,206 of record CM031237.1, on the reverse strand, counting down.
GCCATTGATGCGTGTCAATGGAGCCATTGATGTGTGTCAACTGACACCATTAATGTGCGTCAACTTAATCCATTATCATGTGTCAACAGAAAGCATTGTCATGCATCAACTTAAGCCATTGATGCGCGTCAATGGGTTCTATTGACGTTGTCTTGACATACATCAATAATAGTTGTTGACGTCGTATTGTCACGCGCGTCAATGGTGCAACCATGTCTGGAACTCTGATTTCTCTGGATCAGAAAAATAGGTGAAAATTCATCTTTAGAATACTGTCAAATTCACCTTTCGCTGAAACTGGTTCCAGGGATATTCACCAGGTATTTTCCACCTACAATTTTATAGAGGTGTCTTAAAATGAACCCTTCCTTTACCACCCCTATATAGGCCACCTCTTTAATCAAAATCATTTGGATCCAAAAAATCACAACATTTTGATCTGAGTCCATCTGCAGTGGCTAGATCTTAAGGATTTAGTTAAAGCTTGGAGAATAACACACTTTTCTCCCTACACTCTTCCTCTAGTGGAAGGATGCCCAAATCCTCAAATTATTCCATTCACATAAAAGTGTTTGGGTTGGGAACTAAACATTCCCTACCCAACTATTCATTATTAAAACCGTGTTCAAAATCATCCTTTATCCTAATCATCATTTTAATTTTCCATAATTCATCATGACACTTACACTTTTTGAACATGTTGCATGGGTCAAATCATTGATCCATGGTTCGACACACTGTATTATAGTTCTATTGGCATGCTTTTACTACACATTTTCACATCCTTCTATAGTAGAGGCTTCTCTGAATTTTCTTAAGTACACATCTCTATCTATTTTATCTTACTTGAGATTTCCTCTCACCAATATGAAGTGGGGAAAATGTAGCAAAAAAATCATGCACTTACTATTACATTTATCTTCTAGGGATGTTATTTTATATATGGATCTTCTATACTAAAAGTATTGACTAGTGACCATCCCTAGGTCTTGTTATCGATTAGTTAGGCATCATTGTTGTTTGTTTGGTTCAATGTCATCATTTGTCTCTATAGTTTTTTTCATTTTTCAAGGTGTGTTAGGTGTCATAAATTTCTCGCCATCTTTTGAGTCTCAGGCCGGTGTTCCTAGGGTTGTACTCGGGCACCACAGACACCCATTCATGATTTTAGGCACCCGTGTCATTTTAATTTGTGTCCTTGATTCATTTTTTGAGGTTGGTCCTAACAGCTTACCCCATGGATTCCCTAGGTCATAGTCAACAGCTTCGGGTCACTAGTGTCAAAATTTGAGCAAGATATCCCTATATAAACATAAGATACTCACTACATTATGGGTAGACATCTCACTATCAAGGGAAACTATGTACTAACGAAAGTGACTACATTTGGTCATCTTCTACATTTTCATCACACATTACATAGGGGAAAGGTTTGTATTCTTTCCATTTTATCCATCATTTGCATTTTACATCTAGTTATTACCCCTATTAATGCGTCATTGGCACTAAGACATCCTAGGAATAAAATTTTACACACACGCACATAGAACTCCATTGGGTATGAAATGTAGTGTAGAGCTTAGTTGTAAGACCACTATTTTGGAAACTAAGCTTAGTCTGACCTATTCATATACATTTTTATTTTTTAGGAATTAATACTTTGAATAGGTTTTTACAGGTAAATATTCAAATAACAATCACAACGACATAGGAGACATTATTATGACACCCATACGACAGGAAAAAAGCTATCACATATATATTGTGACATTGTCAAGTTTAGCTTCCAAGCTTCTTCACATCTGCAACATCTAGATCAAATACCGGGGCATTACAGGCACCTTAGTACCATCCTAGGTTCCTTAGTATAGACAAATATCTAGCTTTTTCCCTTCATAGGGTCATTCGATTACAACTTTCATAGTCCACATAATAATACGCTGACATACCCAACACATAGTGAGGTAAGTTAATCCAAGGTTATTACCATATCCGTTTTATTTCCATTATATCAATACATTCCAATATTAAAGTAAAATATTTAGGTATTTTATTCCAATATAAAATTTATTTTCTATTTATATTAAATCATAAAATAGGTATAATTTCTTATTTTTAGTTAATCAATAAGTCCCGAGATGTTGAAGCAATTTATGAGGAACTAAATCCTGTCCAATGTATGCGTTGTGGCATCCTTGGTCCTCTTATCTACTAACTCATTTATGGTAGTTCTGCAACATTTTTTTCCTTGTTCCTATGTGTATTTATTTTTATTTTCCTTCATTTTTGTGGTCTTTAATACTTTCTCTACCTATTTTGTATTTATTTATTTTGTAGCTTTAATTTAATCTTTAAAGGATAACATTTTTATTTTTCTCCACACTAGTTTCCTTCCCGTGTTATATCTTATTTATTTATTCTACAAGTTTGTAAGGCTTTATGGCTCTTTATTAGTACTTTTGGAGGCACTATAACTACATGTTTCACAATTGCTTAACTAGTTACTATTATTCATACTTTTTAACCAATTAATTAAACAAATATTACATTTGTAAAACCCCATAAGGCTATTTCAAATTCACATGAAATAATATAACAATAAGGTATCTCATGTGACATAAGAAATAAGAAAATTAATTTAAAACCCTAGGTTTAAGAGAGAGATAAAAGGACTCGGATGATTTGTAATAAATCCTCGAGAGTGTGGAGTTGGAAAAATTCTAGAGCGGGAATACAAAGTATCACAACCGAACCTAGAAAATTATAGAGGTGATGGAATAGGTTGGACTAGGGCACTGGATTAGTAATGTGGCATCTAGGCACCAAATACCCTCTCTGGGCACTTGTGAATCCTCAAATGGTTAGAAACTAAATTCCACAGTGTCACAAGGTTGTTGCTAATCTTTGTTGATGATCACCTATATATCACAAAAAGTCTGTAGATGTCACTTGTAACATACAATGACAGAGATATATTGTAAAACCCTAAAAATAATCAAATCCTAAAAAATTAAAGATATAAATGGGGATTCAGACTAACCCCGATAGTCACCCAACAAAGTAAACTTATGATACGAGCACTACAATTAATTTCAAAATCTATGTAGCTCCCATGTGTGTATGTGTGCAGAAACCATACCCTAGGATTATCTTTGTACAAGAAGAAATTTATATTGAGCGATAGATATATGTATCAATGTAATTAGATGTGTGGTTGTAATAAAGGAAACTTCTCCTCCTATGCATTTATGCAGATTTAACATTCCTTTTTCTTTTGAATGAAGCTATTTGGATACTTTCATGCTCTTAAAATACCTTTAGATACAACCTTAAGTGATGATAGTTGATTCTTATATATTTTTCCTTTAATTTTATCACACAACATTGTATTTAGATTATTCCCTTGTTTAAATTTCGTAATTAACCACTAAAAGTTCCACCCATACTAAATTAAGATGCCCAATGGCATGAAGAGGCCCATGAGATGAAAACCAGATACAACTAGGTCGGGGCACCTAGTCGTTGGCATCCTAGCTAAGCGCTGGTGTCATGACTTAGAAAGGGTGAATTATCAAAATTTTGGGAGTGTGTAAGGCCAAGAAGGAAACTAGAAAGAAAACAAACAGTCAAAGATAGTGGTCAATTAATAATTTTCTCACTTAGGAATCATATGAATGCAAGTATGTTATTAGAACCTATAAACATACCCAAGTATGTAATTTATTGTTTACATTTTCCCCAATTTGTGTTGTTGAGTGAATTCTCAATAACTTAAAGTAGATAAGTGATGCGTACCTAATAACCATGTAGATCGATGGTGAAAGTGCGCCGAGGAGACAAGATAATGTGTGAAGTGAATAACATCAAGTGTGAAAGCTAAGGTAAGGGGGAGTGGAAATGATCCTATGGGTAAAACATATCGATGGGTCATGTTGTACTGTTTTAATTATCATGCTTGATGTTGATGTGAGGTTGCTTCTTGTTGTGTATTAAGGATAAACCTACAAAACAAGAGCAAAGAAGTACTAAAATTTGTGTATAGAAAAAAATCAATCCAAATGTATGAAATATGTAAAACTTATGTAAAATAATGGAGAAAGGATAGTGTTCACCTTATCCGTGATGAGTAAAAATAATAGAAAATTTACTGAAAAAGGTGAAGAAGTGGGAGTTTTTTGGGTGATCTCACGGCATGACAAAAGAGTGTAGAGAGAAAGGTATAGTGTTATTATTCATCCTTTGACTACTTCAAAAATATTTATACAACAAAAAGATGGTGTGATCATGGCTTTCTCAAGTTTTATCCATTTCAATCCATGTAAAATAGAAAAAAAGGAAATAGAATGCATTCTCGTTCTAGAGGACTATTTCTCAGATCTTTGTGAAGCTACTACGTAGATTACTCACAACTATGTTGATTGGAGAAAAAATATGTAACTTCCCCTGGTCATAGGCACCCAGGAAATGTTAGAAGTGCCTTGGCACCCATGTCTTTATATGGGCACTAATATTTGTGTTAAACTGAGGACCCAAACTAGATTCTAAGCCCCTTATGTAACTACAAACTGTGTTGTTCCTATACTGTGCAGGCCTAAAATGTGACTATGTACTACTGAATTGGATGACCGATTAACCCAATGGATTCCCCCTCATTTGCAGCACATGTGATTTCGTGAGGAGGATGCATCCCAAAAGAGGACCCAATGAAGAACTTAAAATATAACCTTGCAAGGAGGAGGATGTGCTTGGTAGAAACAACTGAGGAACATGTAAACAAAGGGGCTAGGACATGTGTTATTGAAAATAACACATATAAGCATATAAAAAACAATGTATAATATAACAAGAAAGAAAAAGTGTAGAACGTGAAAATATGGTTGCAAACATGGGACATTGCTCACATTTTCGCAAAACAATCAGGGCAGAAGCCACCAAAAGAGTACAAGAAATTATCATACAAAGCATAAGGAAAATCCCACAAACAATAGCATATAATGGAAAATAATGACAAGAAATGTTAACCAAAGTATCGAGAAAACCATGGTGTCAAATAATTCTAACAAAGAAAATGCTACACATGAAGCACTTATTAGCATGTTAAAAAGATATAAAGTATGTGAAAACATGTATAGATCAATATGAAGTAATTTTCTAGGAATAGTAGGAATTATTAAATAATGGAATAATATAACCTGTGATGTGTACGAATATAGATGCCCCAGAGCCTCGGTGGGAATGGTAAGAGTTACAATGCCAATAATCCATGATACATGTAAAGCTCATGAAAATTCTACATTCAAAACTTAAGAAAAAGTGAACGTGCATGTGTATATAGAAAAGATAATGAAAAACAATATATCCGACTAGCATAATAAACAAAGTGTGCATGTGAGTATAAGTAAACAATAATAATGTCCAAAAATATCAACATGTTGAGTTTGAGAGAGATGGAATGATATGCAAGATTAATGTGATAGGGAACCATTCCCCTTAAGCATGTGTTTGTATAAGTGAGATTAGGTTCATTTATAAAAGACACCTCGAGAGTCACGAATGGACCATAGAAAAATAGTATGTCATCGGGAAATGGTTTGAATGAGATGTTAGAAATATAGAACACGAAGCACAAATCATAAAGTATTGAATGGTATGAATGAGATGCTAGAAATATAGACCATGAAGCACATATCATATAATGTAGAATGGTTTGAATGATATGAGGTTCAATTCAATATTTAGACCCTCAACAATTAAGTATGAACCATAAGACTAGAGTATGTCATAGGGTAACGATTTGAATGATGTGTGTGGTAAAAAGATTCAATCATAAAGGGTAAAGTGTAGATTGGAGGACATAATATCATGATGATTAAGAATAAGATGCATTAAATTATGTAGTGAGCTCTCAATAGTTAAGTTTGAACCTTAGAAAAGACTACATCATAGGGTAATGAAAATTGAAGGGGGAAGAATAAGTGTGATGTCCCCCAAGTAGATGTGTAAGAGATTTAGATCGATGTTGGTTTTTGAAATCTGTCTTGAGGGTCAAAATAAATAGTTGTTTCCTTGAAAAAATTGATTCGAGACTGAAGTAGAAATGATGAAAGAATTTGAAGTGGGAATTTGAAAGACACTTGCTAGAGACTGTTCATCTTACTAATTGAGTGGTTTCTTATTTGGGATTGGTAACATTGTAGAAGACTTGAGAGGTGGATGAGTTGTAATGATCTTTAGAGTAAGTTTCTTAGTTTGACTTGGTAATGTTGTAGATGATTTAGTAGGAAGAGTTTATGGAAGATGAACCTTGAGAGGTAATTACTTAGTTGGAATGGGTTGAATAGATGACACTTGATTGACCAAGGAAGGAAAATTAGAAGTGATGGAATGTAGAAGGAGCATATTTAGGAGCCCATTTAGATGTATCATTTGTATGTGGGTTTGCAATAAAATGTTGTACAATGAATGAGATAAAGCTTTGATGCTCAATATCCTTTATTCTTCGTTGTAAACAACATAATTTATTGTCATTATTTCCATTGATTTGGTAATAATTGCAATATGGATGACCATGATATTTCATAAGATGTTAAGAATGATAGACATAAATAGATGGAAAAGTTATTAATTGATGATTAAGGATATTAGTAATGATGCACAAAAATTAAGAGAATAAGATGTCATAGGAACATATGGTCTATTTTAGTATTTTTTTGATGATAAGACTAAGTAACTTTGCTTAAACAAGTCAGTGTAAAAAGAAAAGTAACTATTATGAAGGTTTAGGTGTAATAGAGGTGGAAATTAGGTGTCATAAGACTAACTAAGGATTTTCTTTAGGTGTATCATGAGATAGAAGTGGTTGAGAATGAATTAATAAGGTTTAGGGATGATATTTGATCCCATTATAGAATTAGTAAGGTTGTTGAGCCTATCTAGGAGTTAAGAATAGGATGTTTAGTAAGTCAAGTAAGAAGAAAAAGTTATAAGATTAGATCTACTTGATGAGAATAGATCATGGAAGATTTTCAAGATGATCTAATAGGGGTTAGAAGAGAAAAATAAATATGTTGGATTGATGTTGTAGGTAATCTTGGCAAAGATTCATATGTTTCTTTCTTGTTTTATAGATTGTATGCAAACTACCTTGTTCTAAGAAAGACCCCAAATTTGACATTCCTCCTTAAATTCATCTTTCAGATCTTTAAAGATACAGTTAGTTAGAGAGTGGAAATATAATTAACCATGAATTTTTGTAGGCTTTGAAATTGATCAAGTTGTCTTGTAGCCCTAAATTTATCCTCTCGGGCCCTAACTAGGGCATCACCTAACAAAAATTATATACATGAAAAATTGATGAGATTTTAGGAGAATTTGTGTCTTGGTGAGGACTAAGTATTTGTGGATTCACAAGGTATAAATCCCAAGTGTGAAGGAGATATACAAGGAATTTCATCAAAAACTATGATAGTGTACAAAGAAGAGAGAAAATGGAGTGCATGGATAAGAAAAATAAAGATTTAAGTCAATTAAATTTGTAGACATCATGTGTGGAACATATCAAATGTGATTCAATCCACTTCTAGGTAAAATATTACCCCAAGTGTTCACTATCATAATCATTGTTTTTACGAAGGCCTAATCACCTAGAGAAGGGTATTGAAAGTCTAGGACCATACAAACTAACCCCTAGTGAATTTGACATATGTTTTGTAACATAATTAAGGGCATCCCAATATTATATCTTTGGTTTGGTTGTTCAAACAAATCTGAGATCCAACTTAGTTTATGTGGTTATAGGCTACAAGCTAACTAGGCCCTTGGAAAGAGATTGTGACGTGAAATGCAAGTGCATGAATAAACCAATATTATTAACACTTTTTAATAGGGTAGATAAAGTGTTAAAATCATGGAGAATAAGGAATCTAGCCAGGAGCAATAGGTATGTGATGATAGTATGCTAGGCCAATCCTCATACCATGTATCGTAATGTATGGCTTGAGGTAAGTATGGTTGATGCAAATAAGAAGTGTTAAATCTTTATAAATGTTGTACCATTTTGGTATCAAAGTAGGTTGCTCTATTATAATAATATGTATTGCATATATTTATAGAATTTGTGATTAATTGAATGTGTAAAGTTGATTTTGTCTTAATGGAAAAGCCGAGAAGCCATCACGATAGGGAATTATGGATTTGATCCAAGAAGGATTGATGAGAAAGATGAATGACTTGATGAATGGTGTGAGGAATATGAAGTAAGAAATCAGAAAACTAGAGACAAGAATGAAAAAAATCCAAACAATATTCTCAATTATATGAAAGTTAGCTAATGGAGATGATGATTGTGGGCATGGAGAATCATTATTTCCAAGGTTAGTCCTTTTATAAACCAAACCTTAGGAGCTAGTCTATAGGAGAAGATTATTAAGGAATAGATGAATGTCAAGACGTAAGTGTTCTAATGTCATTATAGACAATGGAAGCACCGATAATTTTTTTGAGGAAATGGTTAGTAAATTTGGTTTAAAAGGTTAGTTCACCCTACACCTTATAAAGTAGCATGGGTTCGAAGAACCATCAAATTCTTGTGAATAAGAAATGTAGAGTTCATTTAAAAATTTGGAGTTTGCATGATGAGGTGTTATGTGATGTGATGCCTATGGATATATGTCACCTACTCTTAGAAAAGCGATGGCAATATGATAGGACAATAGTGTATAATTGTAGGATGAATAAGTATTTTCTAATGAAAGATGGGATGAATAATGTTTTAGTGCCTTTGATGGACCATCGTGCAGGTACTTAAAGGAGAAGTATCATATTTGGATTCAAAGAGTTTGTTGAGAAGACCAAGAATCATATCTTAGCCTTCATGAAATATGAAGACGAGGTTGATAGAAGAATGCATCGATTAAATCCAATCAGGTGGAAAATGAGACACAAGTAAAGGTTGGAGAAAAAACACAAATGAGGTTTTGGAAGAACATAACGTTCTTGAAGAGAAAGGGAGATGATCAAGAAGGTCACTTGAGACACCAGGGTGAGTGTAAATAAAACAAAAATTAGCAGAGTAACCTTGAGGAAGAAGAGACATGGGATGATATTTTGAAATACCTTATGCAAGGTCATGAAGAAAAAGAAAGTGAGAAGACACGGGAAGGTGTCATAAGAAAGATAATAGCAAGAAGGTCTCTTTAAGACCAAGATAGATAGAGTGAAGCACAATCAGTCCTTATAACGAAACTAAACCAAGAAGAAGAGGATGATGAAGACCGATATCATACAAACAAGCATGAAAGGAAATGCAAATGGAATTTTTTTGAAAAATATATAGAACAACTAAAAAGGTAGTGGAGCTCTGATTTTTAAATATAATTATGTTTTGGTATGTGTGAATGCAGGTTATAGGGATCATTTGTCAAAAATGGTCATGAAGGGACCAAAACCAGGGGAACTATTGAATTAGGGAACAATGAAATTTTCCTAGAGATCTCTAAAGGTTTGAAACTACCTTCACAAAATGAGAAAGCACACGAATGGAAGACTGATTTTAATCAACGACGTATAGTAATCAAGGAAGGAAAAGGTATAAGAAAAATGACCTCATGGAGTTGAATACAAAGCCAAGAAGAATTAAGCACCTTGGAGTGATCTTGAAGATTAAATGCATGATAGTGAATCAAAGGAAATTATGAAGAGCAAGGGAATTATCTATGGATCTATTGAGTAGAAAGGAGAGTTTGATATAGTCAAAATGACCCAAGAAGAGTAAAATAAGGTATTTAGTCAAACAGGAGACAAATCAGCCAACTATTTTAAGTTTGTTTGCATATTTGATGAGGAAATCAAGGTATGGAGTGTATATGGTGATTTTAATAAACTATTAGTGCATCTAAAAATAGTTATAATAATCCAATTAGATGATAAGTAGAAACTTTAGACACGTGTAGAATCTTTGTCTTAAGTTTTGTTATGACTTGGGTGGTTTATTGACAACCGTGATCGGACATGTAAGCTGAATTAACGAATCAAACAAACTAATCAAGAAATAAGAGATCGTTTTATTTTTTAAAGAGAAGTCACAATGATACAACACAAAGTGTCCAGGGCAAGTAAATTTTATGGAATAAGAACTATCCAAGTATAACCATTAAGAGATTATCTTGTTTGTAACAAGTATTATACATAGTGTTGGTACAATGTAGGAAAGTAAGAAAATGGGAGAAATGCTAGGGTCCAAAGTAGGCCATTGGTCTAAGCAAGATGAGATGATAGGAGACTAATAATTCAACATTATAATACTCATAATACTTTCAAATGAGGAAAAAACGGTTGAGTACATATGTCTTGGTCAAGACGGACCTATGGAAAGTTAAGAATTACAAGTGGAGGAACCTATAGGATCTTTGAATATCGAGGGAGACCAATCAAAAGAGTAAATCTAGGTTCCTATGGACTAATATAATGATAAAATTATACAATAAGAAAATCAGGATAGAAGATAGAGTGAAAGCTAAAGTTATGACAAAACTCAAGGACTTTAAGAAGATAAAGGTGGTATGTGATAAAGAATAAGTAGTTAAGAAGAAGACACTTGATGCAATCGAAAAACATGAAGACTATGACACAAACCAGGTCATAGAAGTTCATTTATTAGATCAGAATACTTTGAAATGGTCTCCATCTATAGTCAAGGAGGACAAATGAAATTATAACCTAAGGATTCAAAGAAGCTAGAGGAATTAGTGGACATCAAAATACAAAGAGATTGTATAGGTAAGGATGTTTCATATCTTGATGAAATTAGACATCATCAGCTATAATGGAGTAGGATGAAAACTAAGAAGTCATGTGGACTCTTAGAAAATGTAAAGGAATAAAAAGAAATTTCAATGTTGGAGATTTACATTTTATAGGAAAAGTAAGACAATCTTACAAAGAAGCCACAAAAGAAGAAGATAGGAGATGGTAATTAAAAAAATTAAAGAGGCAATTAAGTCTTATATTCTTTTACCTAGTATTACTATGGAGTCCATAACTTCATGTGAACATGATGAAAATAGGGAAGAAGCTCAATGGGGATGCATGAAGGAGAAGGATGCAGGCGACCTAGAGGTCAACATGAAACCATAAAATAGAAAGAAAAGCAAATGCAAGGATGAGTTCAGAGTGGTGGTAGGGAGGATGGAAACACCAGTAGGATAGAAGGTACAAGAAAATAGAAAGGTACAATCGGAAGAACAAGGAAATATTGGAAGGCAAGGAGGAATAAATCAAAATATTAGATTAAATAGGAGCTCATTTTCTTCTTGAAGGGTAATCGATGCAGGAGCTTTAAGAGAATAAGATGTCATATGAACATATGGTCTATTTTAGTATATTTTTTCTGATAAGACTAAATAACTTTTCTTAAAAAAGTTAATGTAAACATAAAAGTAACTATGATGAAGTTTTAGGTATGTTATAGGTGAAAATTAGGTTTCATAAGCCTAATTAAGGATTTTCTTCAGTGTATCATGAGATAGAAGTGGTTGAGAACAAATTGATAAGGTCTAGGGTTGAGATATGATCAAATTCTAGAGTTAGTAAGGTTGTTGATCTTATCTAGGAGTTAAAAATCTGATGTTTAGTAAGTCAAGTAAGATTAAAAAGGGAGAAGATTAGAGATATTCGATGAGAATGGATCATGGATGATATTCAAGAGGATGTAGTAAGGGTTAGGAGAGAAAAATAAAGATGTTGGATTGATTTTGTAGGTATTATTAGCTAGTATTCATATGTTTCTTTCTTATTTTATAGACTGTATGTACACTACCTAGTTCTGACCGAGACAAAAATTTGACATTCCTCCTTAAATTCATCTTTTAAGATCTGTAAAGATAGAGTGAGTTAGAGAGTGGAAAGAAAATTAACCATGAATTTTTGTAGGCTTTGAAACTAATGAAGTTATTATATAGCCCTAAATTTATCCTATGGGGCCCTAACTAGGGCATCACCTAACTAAAATTGAATCTATCAAAAATTTATGAGATTTTAGGATATTTTTGTTCTTGGTTAGGAAAAAGATTTGTGGATTATCAAGTTCTAAATCACATGTGTGAAGGAGATACATAAGGAATTTCATGACAAACAATGACAATGTAAAGAGAAGAGAGGAAATGGAATGCATGGATAAGAAAAAGAAAGGGATAAGCCACTAAAACTTATAGAAATAATGTAGGAACATTTCAAAGGTGATTCAATCCACTTCCGGGTAAATTATTACCCCAAGTGTTCCCTCTCATAATCGTTGCTGCTAAGAAGGTCTAATTATCCTAGTGCGGGGTATTGAAAGTCCAAGACCATAAAAGGTAACCTCTAGTGAATTTGACATATGTTTTGTAACCTAATTGAGGGTATCCAAATCATATATTTTTTGGTTTGGTTGTTTGGAACAAATATGAGATCCAACTCATTTTATTTGGTTAGAGGCTACAAGCTAACTAGGCCCTTTGAAATAGATTGCATGTGAAATGGAAGTGCATGACTAAACCAATAGTCTTAACACTTTATAGTAGGGTAGATAAAGTTTTCAAAGTATGGATAATGAGGAATCTTACTAGGAGGAATATGGATGTGATGATAGTATGCTAGCCAAAGGCTTAGATGGTGTATGGTAATGTATGGTTTTAGGTAAGTGTGGTTAATACAAATACGAAGTGTTAAATCTTTATAACAATTGAACCATGTAAGAATATCATGAAGCTTGGTATTGTGATTAAATGTGAGAGGATCTAGTAATGGTAAGACTTGAGGCTCACGATATCAACACATGTAGAATATATAGAATGAGGATGAGAAGAATAACTAGCATGAACCTCGGAGGCATCCTCAAGATGTTATATTTCATATTTATGAGATGCAATCATGGATTTCATATTCTCAAATTTGTCTTTAAATAAAGAAAGGAAAGATTTAATTAATTCTAAGATAGGTTGATTTGATAGAGGATCATGAAGACTATGGTGGTCGAGAGATGGTCTAAAATGGTGTTTACTTGGTAAGGTGGCATATTACAAGATAGATACAAAGGATCTAGGGATTTTTGAGAACAACTATGCAATTGGGATACATTTGAAGTTCATCATGAAAAGAATTTTGAGGAATTTTAGGAGCCATAAGGGAAGAAAGATGAGGATCCAAGAGTATTCGTATGAGACAAGTTCATCAAATGATGTGACATATATTGAATTTGTAAAATCCCGGAAGGATACGTTAGAGTCACATGAAATAATAAATAGCAATAAAGTATAGAATATAAAGCACACAATAAACAAACTAATTTAAAACCCTAAGTGTAAGAGAGGGTTAAGAAGACTTAGCTGATTCGCAATAAATCCCGTAGAGTACGGACTTGGAAAATCTGCTAGAATATGAATACAAAGTGTTGTAATCAAACCCCTAAAATTGTTGAGGTGGTGGAATATGTTAGACTAGGGTGCCTAGGTGTCGAGACCCTCTATGGGTGCCTATGACTTCTCAAATGGTCGAAAAATGAATTTTGCAATGTCATATGCTTGTCGTTAATATTCTCTGTTGATTGCTTACATATTGCACAATATCCATAGATGTCTCTTGTAAGCTACAATGAAAGAGATATACTACAAAACTAAAAAAATCAAATCCTAAAGAAGAAAAGATGCAAATGGGGAGTCGGATTGACCACGATAGTCACCCAACTAAGTGAACTTATGATCCGGACACTTCACTAAATTTGAGAATCCATTTTTTCACATGTGTGTGTGCGAAACCATGCCCTAGGAAGCTCTTAGAGTAAGATGCACTTGATGAATGAGCGATAGCTACATGTAGAAATGTAAGTAGATGTGTTGATGAAACAAAATCAACTTCCCCTCTTATGCATGTATGAAGATTTAGCAGTACCTTGTCCCTTGAATGAAGCTATATGGATGATTTGATGATCTTAAAATGCATTTGGATGCAACCTTAAGTGATGATAGTATATGTTTAGAGCTTCGTCCTTTAGTTTGATCACATAAAATTGTAATATTATGATTCCCTTGTTTGAATTTTGTAATTAACAACTAAAATGCCAACCCATAAGAACTCAAGATGCCGAATGGCTAGAAGAGGCCCAAAAGAGGCAAGCAAGATATAAAGAGGTTAGGGTCACCCAAAGGGCACAGGGGCACTTGGGAGCTCATGTCCTAACTAGGCACTCGTTTCCAGGACTTAGAAAATGTGAAGTATAAAAATTCAGACTAGGAATTGGGGTGCGCAAGTCTAAAAAGGAAACCAGAAAGAAAGCAAAAAGGCAAAACATAGTGGTCAATTAGTACTTTTCTCAATTAAGAATCATATGAATGCAAGTATGTGATTAGGACCTAGAAATGTACCCAAGTGTGTGATTTAGTGTCTCCACCAATTAGGAACTCTTAATATTTTCATAAACATATAAAATAATTATGACATTAATAAATATTAGTAAATCTACACATTTTTTTAACATTTAGGTATCTTTAATCTAATTCAATTATAAATTTACATGTTAATCTTTCCTTCAGCAATATTGAGGAAAACATGATCTCATATCATATTAAATAACTTATCGTGTAGCTATTAATAAATCCACCATATCAAGTGGTGTAGGCGCTGATCTACTGGCAAAGTGCGGATGGAAAAACTGACATGGATTGCAGAATCAGGGGTGATTCCATTATTGTGGCCTCTCTTTCCTTCTGGCAACCCCTAGTAGTAGGAAAATGCCATTACAACTATGTTGAATAGACGTCTGTTTACAAAAACAATAAATTTCAGATTTGGAGGTCGGGTGCCTGGATGTAAATTATATGGGTTTTAAAGACCGGCACAAATAGAGTCGTATGAAAACACCGCCACAACTCTGCTTCGTCTATATGTCATAGACGATTATAAGTGAATGATCAACGAAAAGGCCGATGTCATACCAGTGCTGGTGGATTTTACTACGGAATGGCAACTCGCGAGACATTGGTGAAATAACCTTTGGAAATGTATCCATTGCGGTTGCACTTGGTGTAATTAATTTTGTACAAACCCTGACGAAATATCGAAGATAATGAGGCCAAGAATTATTCCTGTAAGAAACATGACCATTTATGGTGGCAAAAGGAATCTGCAGACGACCCAGACTGAGCTGGAGTGAAGAAATAGAGGGTATGGGTTAAGGAATTGCTTCTCCTCAACACCTAAGGCCATGTGTAAGTCATTGATGCTAGAAAACATGTTATCATGCGGAGGATTGGGATCCCGGCTAGTTATCTGTGTATTTTGGATCCTTTTCTTTCTTACATCTCTACTATGCTTATCCAAGAGAAATCCATTGTAATAAATTTGGATCATAGTAAGGCCATTATTACTGCGCAGGAGCTTCTTTTTATTAACTCTAGAGATCGCGTCGTGGCACCATTCGATGTAGATATCCAGCGCTAGTTGACTCATGCATCTGATATCTTTGTGCAACAGGTATGGTGGCGCTTATTTTTATTTCTTTATTTTGTAATTCTGAGGTTTTTGAATTTACTGCAACTTTTAAAACATTGACAAGAAAGTCTAGACAAATATATGCTCTTTTTAATTTCTAAAGCTAAAAATAGAAAACATGTTTGTTTAAAATTACATCCTTGAAGATCAGGTTTGAAACCACTAGTATTACACGGGAAAAATATTTGAAACTGGAACCTCTTGTCTAGAATAAATGACAACTTACAGGAGGAGTTAATAAGTAGAAGAAGGCATGAAAACATGTCATTAAGGCTAAGTTAGTGGTGGAACAACTAAAAATAAGATTACTCATCTTCCAAGAAGGGGACATAATTTCCTGCAGCAATATAGTCGAATTCAACGAGCGACCACCATTGTCCATACCGATTTATTTGCCTTTTCAAACATAGTACCATCCACTGCATTGCATTATTTACTGTGGCAGTACTTCGTAGCATGATGCTTTTGTTTATTATTCCCTTCTTACTTTAATTTCTGTATTTTCTATCTACTGCTATATATTTAAGTTATCTTCTAGGAAGTCAACATGGCCTTTTTTCTCTTGTTGTTTCATGAATTTTTCAAAGTAACGACTACTTTCTAGCTTCTTATTCTTCCTTTCCTTTATCTACAACCTAATGTAGTGTAAGATTTTTCTAACAGTTTCAAATTGTTACTTTCTACACATACATTCATCTCTTAGTTATTTTAATTTTCGACCTCCTTTGGCATCAATTTTTTTATCAAAGAGTTTGGCTAATTCTACTTCCTAGTTCAAGTATGTTGATGTAGTAGCTTCCCACCTAATTTCCTAAATTATTTTATCATATACTATACTAGATGTATTAATGGATGTAAGCCGGTATTGGTTTAGTCATTTAAATCTTCTTCAAATATAGGGTGTCATCATACCTATTTTCTATGGTGACCATCCCATCTCTCTCTCTTTACATGTTTCTAACAAAGTACCTATAATTTGGGTGGTAGATTCTTCTTCATCCTCTAGATTCATATTGTTTCCTTCCACCATATCGTCCCATGAACTCTCATACCCATATTCAATCCGTTTAGAATTACTTGTATCCTCTCTCATCATTACCTAATTTTGTTAATTTTGGAAGTGGAATTGACCCCTTAGTTTTGTGTTATTATCTATTTGCTTCTCCTTTGGATATATTTGCAAGACGTGTCCTTTTCTCCTTTTTCTTTCTCCACGGTCTCCAACTTTCAATAATGAATAACTCTTTCTTGGATTTAGGATTAGATAGAAGTGTTTCAATCAGATGAATTTTGGATAATTCTATAATTTTCCATATCTATAAGGATCGAAACTCAAATTGTGGTTCTTGTGTACCATGGTTAATGTGGGGCCAAAATTTGTCTCAACAACATGCACTTTTACTCATCCATTCAACTAGAATATTCAAAGCAACAAGTAGGATACACGCATGTATCGACAGATAAGGGGATAAACTTAAAGGGGCTCAATAAGAGCTAGGGTCACATATTTAGAGGGAAGTAACCGTTACACTATGTCAACCTAGGGTTTTCAAGAGCCACGATTGAGATAGAGGAAGCAACCCTACTCGGATATCGATGGTTGGCTGATGGAGACGTATGGATACACAATAAATGAAAGAAGCATGTAATAATTGAACTTAAAGGAACCAAGGATCTAATATTTTATAAGAGTACTCAGATAACTAGCATAAAACATGCATGGTACCAAGATAACATAACATAATTAAGAAGAGGGAATTACCTAATCCATGCAAAGTGACAAAAAATCGTTAAAGCACTCACTTGTACCTATAGGGTGCTCGGTGATGCATCTACCTCCCATGAGAAGCATCATGCGAGGAGAATCACTATAAGGTGGAGTAGGGAATACCATTCCTATCATATAATCACTATATGATGAACCAATAGTGTGTTAAATCATCTAGCAAGAAGAGTGTCCAGTCCAATCAAAGAAAAAATCAAAATTAACCAAGAGCGAGAATGAGAAGATGCAAAGATGACACAAAATATCATAGAAAATGGAAGTGTAGATGTCTTATATTCATATTCCTTTTGAGTGTTATATGAGGTGGATGTATATATAAGAAGGCATCACTCGTGGGAGATGGTGTCAGGCTATGAGAAAATATAACTCTAATATAATCTCCCATGGCGATAATGTCACTAAGGATTAATAAATAAAAAAATGTGTCATGTAAAGTAAAAATGATTTGTCACGAGTCATGAAAGTAGATGGACATGGTGCAAAATGGTGAAATGTATGTAAGAAGTCATGAATCTAACGCATATGAAACATAAGGGGACAAGAGTACTTGAGTGCAAGAGAGACTAATAACAACACCCAATAGTTACAATCTCTCTATGTAATGTCTCTAACCCATAATGGATACATTAATAACCATTCCCCATTCTGAAAGGATCATTAAAACACCCACTCGGGTAATAGATGCATCAATTACCCTTATCTTCACAAAGGAAATTTATAGAGACATGTATGAAAGATGAAAATTGAAAAACTAGATGAATGATCACCATATGTCACAATAGTAAAACGTGGGGTGGTCATGGAAAAATATAGTCTGTAAAACCAATACTAAAAGTAAATCTTGAAAGATTTTCTAAAAGGACAATATAAAATGAAATATACTCACCAATGCATACCTGATAGTGTCGCTCATCCTGCCACGTGTAGGGGCAATGTTACAAGAACACTAGAGAAGAAAAAATGAAAAGAAACACTAGAGTATAATCAGTAAAATAAGACATAAATCACCTATCCAGTGCACATGGGATGGATATCATGGTATCATAATGTATAGAGGATATGATGATATGGTGCTAAAAATAGGATAAAATCAGATATTTTAAAAAAGAGGCATGTACTAGGTCAAAATAAAGGGCATACGATTATGATACAAATGCAAAACAATGACGCGAGACATGGATATCGGGAGCAAAAATGATGGGAAGTTTAATATTCAGTCTAATCGTGACCAATTTTGAATACAAATTTGAGATTTATATAGTAATTTTATATGTTATTTTCTTATTACTATTTTTGGAATTGATAACAGAGCTCTAGAACTTCAAATTTGGGAAAAAAATTAGATGATATCGCATGAGTATGTGGCATAGATGGAGGGTGTTAAGGAGGATCATGTGGCGGTACTCGAGCAATGGTAAGTCGTTGCATTAAATTTTATTGATTAGATTAGGTTTATTTAAGTAGTTGTTTTTGTCGAAGTTGTTAGATCATCAAAATTATTCAAACTTGCATCATTCAAGAGGTTAGGTGAAACTACGAGTGGGTTTGGGAGGTTTTAAATTACATATTGTCATTTTGTTGTATTTGAAAAGTAAAAATTGGGGAGGTCACACAAATGATTTAGCAAGATGCCATCAAACCCCTATAATAGTAGGGATGATGGTGTTGAGATCAAGAAAAGTAAGTCCATGGGCTAATGGAATTTTCCCGAGGGATGATGGCCTAGGGAAAGCCTACTAGTGACCAATGGTATCTATCATGGGGGTCGATGGCATAAGAAACAAATGAGAAAAGTGTGTAAATTTGGGCTATTGATTTTGGATTTACGATGCAAACATGAAATACATATTTATTATGTTCTTGTGGATGGAAATAGAGCACAGGATCCACCTATGGTAGATCATAGATGTATCATGGATCAATGGGATCATTACAAAATTGACACAGTAGAGATAACCCAACTAGAGTGTTTGAGATTTGGGGCATCATGAAGATTCCCATGGTAAAATTGGATATGGATTTATTACAATTTGTTATGGATGCATGGGAGACCGACTCCGACACCTTTTTGTGGTGGAAAAGATGGGAGATGGTGGATATGGCTTTGACATTAGAGGATATACATGGAATTTTGGGGTTACTAATTAGAGGCACTTATATGTACTATGATCTAACACATGATGACATAGAGCTGAGAGTATTGACCACATGGGCTATAGGGAGAAATGCATATGATTTGTGCATGTTGTGTGTTTAAAAAATGAGGTGAAGTTAGCGGGGATTATGTATATGCAGAAGATGGTTATGAGGATCGTTGTGGCATGCATAATGTTTCATAAGGAGAATGGATCTATCCCATTGTTCTTGATATCACTATGTAGGTATGTTGCGGTTTAGGGTGTAGTATTTAGTTCGGCACCACCATATGGGTGCATCTGGTTACAAATTTTTATAGGGTGTGATGTAGAGGCCGAGTGTTGTGGGACCCATCATTTAATTTACAACATGGGTGTATGTGTGGTTCCTAATGCACATGAAAATATGGATACCACGAGATACTTTAAGTAGATTCCCGACAATATTTTAGTGGGTGCAGGGATGATAATGAGAATACTTCAGGTATAATGGTCACTAGTATAGGTGGGTCAAGATGATGTGATATAGAAACCCTACATATGGAACACAAATCAATGACCCAAATTTCTGATAGTAAAGTACATAGATGTCGGGAATGAGGTGATAAGACACTATTTATATTGGGTGGAGAGATATGTGATAAATAGAGTATCCATAGTGATACCACCATTGCCACCCTACCAACGTAGTCGTGCTAGAGAGGTTATAAAAATAATTTTTTGGGTACTAGCATTATGACTTGAAAGGGTATGGGGCACCAAGGCAGCGATAATGAAAACATGGTAGGAATTGTTAGGGCCAACCCTAGATCATAGTGGATAGTGGTTCAAAGGAGAGATCTTATGGGGGATCCACATACATTGGGTTGTAGGCTATAGAAATTCCTAGTACCACAAGAGGGGGATCCAAAATCTAGTACCATGGCTTAAAGAGAAAAAAAGTGCGATGTTTAGGTGGGGAATTTTTATGCCATTTTGATTTCAAATGACCATGCATCTGCGACAGAGGCCTAGACCACAAGAAAGAGAGGGATGATATTAGCACCCCATAGCGAGGGGGAATAATATATAAGATCCCGGCCTCATCGTAATGATGAGGTGGAGGTGGTATTGGGTAGGTAAGGAGACAATAATAACGTCATGGAGAGACCTAGGTAATGTTTTATGAGTGATAACATGTTGTTAGGTGATTTAAGTAGACATATGTGATATTTTAGTAATGTATATCCACTTTTGTTTTTTGCAAAGTATATGGTGGAATAGTGGAACTCACGATCGAGAGTTCCAACCATGATATCTTGGACTATATGTTAGATTCCCAAGATAATATAATGATGGTAGATCCATAAGCACCATCGACCGGAGATTCGATGTGATAATTTTGTTTAGCGTCCAAAACATCTAGGACACTACAATGATATAGTAATGTGTATGCACATGAGGCTACCAAAAGTGTAGATGTGATGCTACAAAGTCTACGATATGCATACAAATCTCTTTTACAAGACCATACATCTCGCCATGCATATTCCCGAGAGAGCTTTGACATGGATTACATCACTAGAGAAACAGCTTGGTAAGGACACATGGAGAGGCCTCCAGATCTTGTTTTATGGAATGGAAATATGAAAATAATAATTATTTGACTATGTTGGCACAATCTTGGATAAAGGTGTAGAGAAAAGGTTCCTATAAATTTCCAAATATCTATTTCTTAGTTTATTTCCATGAAGATCTTTCCGATATGATCATTTTCCTAAGAAAAGTGATGGGTGAGACCACCATTAATAAATTTAAAAATTGGATGGATATGTTAATTAGTGTGATTTATAATAAGAATATACACATTTACTACAACTAATAATAAGTGACAACACTTATGAGGCCTTGATCAATCTAAAATTAATGCATGAGTTCTTTACAACTTCATATGTAATCTATTCAGTTGTAGACATAAATATATAAACTAGTCTATCATAAGAAGGAAAAATATTAGATGCTCGGAGGATACATTATTTCTTACTATAAGTCACTCATGGGAATATGAATATTTATGTTAGGAGAGAAAAATGATATATTCAAAAGTTTAATTGTTAGAATCATAGAAGGAAACACTTCCATCATGATTTCTAATGAAAATGAAAACTTAATAAAAAAATATGGTATCTATTTCATTTAGTTTTCAAGATCCACTTACCTATAGGTTGATGAATTTTAAGGTGTTCCTTACAAGTTATTTGAAGTATCCATGAGATAAAATCACTCTTATTGAATTTTGCAAGCGGTTTGGTGTAGTCTAAGTTAAAATGTAGATATAGATAAGTATAAGATATTTAATTTCCAATAAGTATGGGATTTTAATATTTAAAATTTTTTATTGATGCTAAGAACATTGAGCCAACACCACTTCCATTCAATCTTAAATATTTTTCTAAAAGGATACCCTTTGATAGAAAAGGATTTTTGAATTACAATTTTAGGCTTGGGGATGTCTTTTCCATCAACAAAAAATTCAATAATTTTGGTAGTAATGCGTGAATGATCTTTACATCTAAATAAGAAATTACATGAGGATGAATTTATAACAAATGAACGTGTTATAAATTAAGTGGGTGACTAAGGGACTCATTGATGATGGAAGTGATGTAACTGATGATAGAACTATGAGTCTATTTTATTTCAAAATTTCCCTTTCTTCCTATGTTGCTTCATAATCTAAAAAAACCATCTAAACTCCTTAAAATACATATATTTCAATCTCAATTTGAATTCTATTCTTTAATCCATCTAAAACTAGCTTATTGATTTTGTTTAAAGCGAATATATAAACCATAATATACCAATAAATTTAATTCCAATGGATATGGTACCATCATTAAAGTATCCCTTCCTTCTTGATGTTAGTTTGATTGATATACAATGTCGAGTGAGAGAGGAGGTTGTGGTCATAAGAGTAACAAAATTTCCCTTTCTTCCTATGTTGCTTCATAATCTAAAAAAACCATCTAAACTCCTTACAAATACATATCTTTCAATCTCAATTCGAATTCTATTCTTTAGTCCATCTAAAACTAGCTTATTGATTTTGTTTAGGCGAATATATAAACCATAATATACCAATAAATTTAATTCCAATGGATATGGTACCATCAATAAAGTGTCCCTTCCTTCTTGATGTTAGTTTGATTGATATACAATGTTGAGTGAGAGAGGAGGTTGTGGTCATAAGAGTAATCATCATACCATGGATTTTGACATGGTATGCCTATGTTAACTTCTCATAGACCTATGTAAAAGGGAAAGATAATATTTTAATGGAGGGAGGTGAAAGAGAGAGGAAGGGTTAAATTTTAGTCTCCCTCTCCTCAATATTGTCATGTGTGTGTGTGTGTGTTTTGTTTTAAATATCAATTTAGCGGCATTATTAAATTACAAAAACCTCTATGATTAGCCTCAATCAAATTTATTTCCTTTATTATTAGCCTCTGCATTTCAACAACAATCACCGATGATTCTCCCTATCACCAACATTTCATCCCAATCACCAATTTGTTTTCTAAATCACCGATGATTCTTGTTTGTTAGATAATTTAAGTCCACATATTGGGATTCAATATTTGAAATCTTATAACCTATTACTAATATTCCTTTTCAAGTTCATGTCAAACCCTATGAAGCTCCTTTGACCCATTTGTAACACTTTATCAATTACTTTAACCGAATCATGCACTCAAGTTCCCTTTACGAGCACATATCTATTTATATCCTCACTACTTTGATCCTTATTGTGATTCCTAGACTCCCTTTGGATCAGGTATCACAATTAGACCTTCATGTAGCCATTGATGATGTCATTCCCTTTACCTTTGCATTATAGGTTATATTGTCTATTTTATCATTTTATCTTATAATTATCAGATTGATTTCTTGAACATGGATTGACATCCTTGTAAGGAAGTCCATTAACTTCTGTGGACTGGAATTTTCTAGGAAAACCGCCATATATCTATCTAATCACATATATTTCTAATATTTTGTGCATTTCAAGTAGCTTATCCATTAGAAAGAAATATTTTGTGCACACTTAGATCTCTGAAAATCGATCATCCATTACTATTCAACATCAATCATCACGAGTATAGATAAACCTCACTGTCTTGCAAGGTCGGTTTGTTGTTATTTCACACTTCATTAATTTAAAGAAGGAAACTAAAAACTCTCCAAAAGTTTTGGAACACCTAGTGGTACTCAAGTCCCTTTTCTTTCATTTCATTTTTAAATCAAAATTCACTCTTGTACTTATTGTCTATAATCACCAGTGATCTAGTAAAATCTCAATCGATTGGGTGATTTACCTATGATTCTTGTCAATCACCGATGACCTATGTGAATGCTTCGATCACTCGGTTAGTCAACTTCTAACATCATTTTCTTCTTTTGTTTTCTATCTTCTCATAATCCCTTGCAATTTTTTCTCTAGGAGATTTTTCTTGCTTTGTGTTATTGCATTCCTAAATTTTTTTTAAAAAAGGATTAAAAAGGAATCAATTTAACACGTGTGTTTTTATTTTCTTTCTATTTTCAAAGTATTATATTTTGTTGTCTTTCCACATCAAAATAAATCATTATTTGTATTTTAAAAATTACCTTTCATCCTTCTTGAGTACATAGTTTAATGAGGAGGTTAATAGAGGCATCCAATTAATCTCCCTCACACACAACCGAACCAAATCAAACACAATTTATATCAAAACATTCCTACTTAGGTGGACCTACTTGGATTTGATCACCAAGAGGAAAATCCAACTTCATGTTATGGCCAAGTATAAATATCTGGTTTTCAATATATTGGCTAAGCACTTGATTCCCTCATTGGTGTGGGACCATGAAGTGAGGGGGTAGGCCCTAATACTGTGCCCCATACCAAGACAAGATAGATTTGGGCCTTGTGTACCTTTTGGTATATCAAAGAATCTAGCCTTAAAAACATGAAACTATACTTAGAATGACCATATCATTAGGTTCCCTTTGAGCCTCTTCCTCCACATCTAAATTCTAATTAAGATAATTAAAATCCTTATATTTGACTTGTCTATTGCAATTTTTATCTCTCTTAGGGATTTTTGTATAATATTAGGTTAACAATAATTTAACATGGAAAAACCCTCTGCATCAACATATTGTTTTACCCCTTATACGTCATTTTTACAATAATCTTTGATTTCTTTGTCTAGAACTTTTCATCCAAATTAGTTTCAAAACATCCCCTATACAGGATCTAGTCCTTATCAATATGATCAACCTATCACATCCCACTCAACTTCACTTAGCTCTGTAATATTCCCAGATCCCTCCGTACTATATTTTTCCCCTATGGAACTTCTACATTTTAGAAAATCCTACAACCCTACAAGAATCCCATCCAATAATCCTACAACTATCCTTTATGCCCAAACTATTTCCAAAATATTTCTCCTTAGCCAATGTCAAGTGTATCCCATCAATTGATCCTTTCCACATCCCATCTATCATTACAATCTCATTAGAATATTAACATACCCCATATTTCATCCAATCAACTGTCTCAACATCATTACCTTTCTCAATACCTCGGACATCCCAAAACCATAAAATCACCCCTTCTCAGGCCTAACCAACCCTCTCATCCAAAAAAATAGCATATCAAAGATCTTTATACATCTCCCCATATCCATTTATCACAACCGAATTTGCAAATGATATCTTCTCAAGCTACCCCTTATCAACCCCCACATCATTCCCATCCGAACAAAAGCCTCATACTCTCCACTATCGTCAATCATCTCAACCATATTCTTATCCACACTCAAATGTTAATTAATTCACGTCTAATCCTACAAATGATCCTATGAAATCTCCGTCGAACATATTATCTAATTTGGAAGCCGCTGCCAGTGGGACCCAAACACATCCTCACTTATGATCAGTTTTGTAATGAACCCATTCATCCATTAGTATTGTGTAAGCCTTATCCTATGCATTGGTGATTGCTTGGATTTACCATGTTTCATGGATAGGAGGATCCTCAAAAACACATAATAGCCTTTAGACAATTGTGTTATCTCGTCATTCACGATCAAGATCTCCTTCTTAGAACCTTTCCTATGTTACTACTAGGACTTGCCTTGGATTGGTACAAATCCCTCCCTCAATACTCTTATTCTCGTTAACTTAACTATCCCTTTTATTCATGAGCACTTCAATATCAATGTTACTTGAAAAAAAAACAATTTCTCACTTCACTACCATCAAAAATCTTAAAATGAATCCATTGTTTATTTTTTCATTAGGAGGAAAAGCATTACCAATCGAGTTGACCATATCACTTCCTTGATCGAACTGGTCAAGTTGTTT